>JAGFMF010011878.1:6359699-6548869 GCA_019455555.1 Galemys pyrenaicus
GATCTGCCTGTTCTGCTCCCCGCTCTCTGTGGTGAATCCTCTCACCCCCCCCCACACCTCTGGCCTGTACCCCAGTGCTTGTATGCAGAAATAAATAAAAATCTTTAAAAAAAAAAAACAAATATATATTCTTTATACTTTACACACGCGGATGTAGGCACAGTTTAAACAGTCTGCTTGAGGTTACTCATCTGGTTGGCGGCAGAGGTGGGATTCTGGATGTCCACATAAGTGGACCCCCAAGAGGTGGCATTCCTGCCTGGCTTCTTTCACTTGGCATAATGTTTTAGAGGCACTGTTACAGCGTTTATTGATATTTTGTTCCTTTTTTTTTTTGAGATCGTTCCTTTTTTTAAAATTCCATTATATTTGCCATCATTTGTAGTCCCCAGGGAGTTCCCACCACCATTTTGCCCGTGCACCATCCCCTCAGTCCCTTGTGCACTTTCTGCCCTCATCCCTGTCTTTGCCCTCCCTCCCTCCTCTCCCCTACTCCCCCAGGGTCCCTTTGGTTTATCTTTGACCTTTTGGTCTTGTTGAGTTTTTCCTTTTCTTTTTCTTTTTGTTTTGTTTGTTTTTGGTTGTAATTGCCCATTTCCTTGAGTTTCTTTTCTTCCTTTTGTTGTTGTTGTTGTAGTTGTTGCTCTTTCACATTCCTCCTAATAGTGAAGCCATCTGATAGTTTTCTCTTGCCTTCTGACTTTATCACTGAGTATGACTCCTTCTAGCTCCATCCATGTTTCTGTAAATGGCCCTAGTTTGTCATTTTGTTCCTTTTCTTACTAAGTCTATTCCATCCTGGAGAGTCACAGTTTGTGTATCCACTCACTAGTTGATGGACAATTGTTTCCATCTCTTATCTATTGTGAATAACAAAGCTAAGAACATCCATGCCTGTATCTTCTATATAACCTTTTTACTACCGCCAATATTTCTCTCCCCTCCCTCTCTCTGGCTCCCCTCTTCTCCTCTCCCTTTCCCTCCCCTCTCCTTCCCTCTCTCTCTCCCCCCCTCCCCTCTCTTCTCCTCTCACTCACATGTTAAAAGGGGTAAATTCTGATATGCCAGCGGGTGAGTGGGAAAAGTAACTTTTATGAGCTTTTTTTCCTTACCTGTGAAATGAGGATAATAATAGTAGCTGTCCAATAATGTTTAAACCTGAAATAGATAAAGCACAGTATTTACTTTGGTAATTAAACACACAATTAATGTGCACAGTGAGGAGTGAGAATACAAAGAAAACCCAGAAAATGTGATGTCTCCACCCAGGGTGTTTACAGGGTAATTTTAAGACATGGAAATATAGTAACCTAAACATAATGCAAAATAAATAAAAGTATAACACTGCAAGGGTCATCAGCATGAAGTTCATGGTAATTGAAAAGATTAAAAATAATGTATCTCAGACTGGAAAAGGGAGGTTTTTCTGCAGGCTGGAAGGCGTAGGAGGATGGAGGCAGAACTTGGGAGGAGGTCTTTTAAGATCAGTGAAGGATGGTTGAGAAGGGAAGGAGAATGTGGGTTGAGAAAGCTGGTGCGTGGAGGGGCGGAGGGAGAAGTCCTCAGTCTGCAGTAAGGACAGGGGCGTGAGGGGGCGACAGGCGGGGTGAGTGTGCTGGAGCTCACATGCGTGTGTACCAGGCTACCAGCCTGTGATGGAGGAGCCCTGTCCCCCACCTCTCCAGCGACAGGGACATTGGTCCATGTTTTTCATTTTTGGAAATCACATGTGTGAGCAGTGATTTCATTTTAACTTACCTGTTCTTGATTACAAGTGAAATATATATATATGTATATATATATTATAAGTTTATTGCCCATTTTCTAGAAATGATAGTTTCAAATCCTTTGCTCTTTCATGTCTGTTGAGTTTTGATTTATAAGAGCTGGCCATGCATTCTGGTTCCTAATCTTCTCCCACCTGGTCATTTACATTAAAGCATTGCTTATAATGTCTTTTGTCATCTGAAATGTTCATGTTTTGATATATTCAAGGGAATTTCTTCTTTCTCATATGATTTATCCATTAGTGTAGGTTGTACAAAGTTTCCCCCATTCTGAGGTCATAAAAAATAGTCACCTATTTTTTTTCTTATGGGGACTACACTTAGTAAAGAAAGCAAACATTGTAAGAAAAAATAAATAAATGAAAATGGTTTGATTTTTTTTCATTTATATGTTTAATTCATATGGAACTTATGTCTGATTATGTGATGTGACATCAAACTTATTTCTCCCATGGGGAAGCTGATCACCCCAACATTACTTACCAATCACCCTGTCCTTCTGCCCACCTGCTAGCAACACCACACACACAGTTTCTGTCGTCCTTTCTGCCCTACTTCTCTGTTCATCTTGATTTTTCTATTTTCCATTATAATGTAAGAGTGACTATATTTTTGAACTATGAATGCACATTATTCTTTAAAAAATATATTTTTCATTGAGGCAAACTTGGTTTGCAACACTGTATGTGTTTTAAAGATACAGGTTCATGCACTTAAGATGTGTATTACCATAGCCCACCCCCCAAGCACCCATAAGCCATCTACTATTGTCCACTGGGGCTCCCATTGCCCCGCTCTGGTATCCTCAATTTTGCAGTCAGACTTCTAGTTTTTTGGTTTGTTCATTCCTTTTTTTGATTTCTCTATATTCTTCATGTGGGTGAAATTATCTGCTATTTGTCATTCTCCTTCTGACTTTTTTTTGCTTAGTATCATCCCTTCCAGTTCCTTCCATGTTGTCACAAATAGCAAGATTTATCTTTTTTTTCCTTTTTTTCTGTGTAGTATTCCACTGTGTATGTATGACCCATGTTTTCCCAATCCACTCCTCTTGTCACTGGGCACTTCGGTTGCTCCAGATCTTGTCTATTGCAAACAGTGCTGCAGTGGACGTGGGCGAGCATGGCTCTCTTTGAATGAGTGTTTTTGCATTCTTTAGGAATTACCTAGGAGTAGAATTACAGGATCATATAGTAGATCTATTTTTAATATTGGAGAACTCACTATACTATTTTCCATGGGTCTACATTCCCACCCTACACTCCCACTAACAGTGTATGAGAGTTCCCCTTGCTCCAGATCTTTGCCAACACTTATGGTTTCTGTTCTTTTTTGATATGGGCCAGTCTCAAGGGGATGGAGTACTAGGGTATACATTATTCGTAAAGATTCCTATTTTCTTTCTAGTGGACATATTATGGTTTCTCAAATCATTCCACTCTTGTAAGGCAGAACACTGTGGCCAGTATTTTTTGCTATTATGAATGTTCCTCTGGTGAATATTTTTGCTTATAAAGCATTTACATATTTTTGGATTATGTCCTTTGGATAGATTCCCAGAAATAGAATTACTCAGTCAAAGGGCATGAATATTTTTAATGCTTTTAATTCACGGCATATATTTATTTTAAAAATTAAAGTGAGTAAGGATTCTGGTAAGTTCCTGGTACTCTGTTAAGCAGTTGCAGGCTAGTGGACTGTGATAAGTCTGGATGTAGGACAGGCTACCCCATGGAAGTTTAAGAGAGAGACTGACATTGTCTTCTTGACAGACTTGTCTTGACATTTTTCTTGTTTGTTGAACACAATTTTAATATCTATTTATTTAGATGATCATTTGTTAAGTGCCTGTCGAGTGCACTTACATAGTGCAGCCACGTTAACCAGAGCAGGCAGAAGGATTTCGTGCTCCCAGTGAATTTCTATGTTTAAACAGATAGGGAGACAATAAACTAATAAACTAATCTGGGGGCAAGTGCTTCCCAGAGTAAGAACACAGGCTGATATGGTGGCCATTTGGCTTGTGTACATTAGAAGGAAGAGAAGAATTGCCTTTTTAGCTCTTTTGCCCATTTTTTTGTAATAAAAAAGAAAAAAGAAGGAAGAGAAGGCCGGTCACCTAGAGGCCAGGTGTCTCCTCACTGGAGGAACAGCCGGTGCGGTGCAGTGGGCCTGTGCAGGAGAAGAGAAACTCCAGGCAGAGGCAGGAAGGGCTCTGCGGTAAGAGCCCAGACCTCTAAGGAGTGCTGAGTGGAGTGATCTGAAGCCAGAGACTGGCCAGGTCTCACCTACCAGGGCGCTGTGTGATCTGTGGAGGGAGAGTGGCCAGAGGAAAGCCTGGCAGATTGTCATGAGCCCCACGATGTAGTGGGCACCGTTGGAAGGTCCAGCCAGGGTCTCTGCAGCACTTAGGTGACAGGAACATGGCAGCTTGCAGAGAGAAGGGTCGGAAAGCAATGTCTGTAACTGGAGTTACAGAGCCCAGAAAGGGGGTGGTGCTGGAGGGAGAGGAACTGGGGTAGGTTGCACCAAGTAGTGGAACGGGATTCATGGGATAGTGGATGGGTCGGAGGTGTGGAGCTAGGAAAACAGAGGAATCGAAAGGATGTCCGCAGGTTGACCCAAGTAACCGAGAGACTAGAATAACATTATTGAGTTAGAAATGTTTGGAGAGAAGAGGCTTGGGAGGCTGTGAAGATGGGCCTGAGTCTGACTTTGGCCATGTTTATCATGAGATGCTGGTTAACAGGTGTGGAAGTTGGTGAGCAGCTGGAGTCAGGGTTCTGGAGTCCACGGGAGAGGCCGGAGCTGTGATTCACACGCTGTCATCAAACAGCAGAGAGAATGGAAGCTCCCTGGTAAACAGACGTGTCAATATGGGAATGGAAGCTTCGACCACCGTCAACACAAACCTGTTACTTGCCGTCAGTGCTGTTTTGTGACTGTGCTGGGCTTCTCATATTTATCTCCGTGAGCAAAAGCCATTTTCATTTTTCCCAAGCAGAATGAAGGGGAAATTTGAATTTCCTTCTACAGTGACTCCCTACTGCCTCGTCCTGCCTCAGTCTTTTCAGTGGTGACTCTAAAAATTATTCCTGTCATTTGCCTCAGATGCAGTTGATCAGGTCACAAAAACAAGCTTTTGCATCTTGCAAGCTTTTCCAGAAATATTCTCTCATCTGCTGTGTTTATGTTGGAACAGAAAATTTGTGCCTGCTTTTATGGTGAGTTTTTCTCAAGATATGAGTTGCTGCCTCATCACATTCTCCTGCCTTTCAGGGCCTCTCACACCTAGAGGGTGTGATGTCATGTGAGGTCAGTGTGACGTCATGTGAGGTCAGTGTGATGTCATGGGAGGTCGTACTCACGGCCACAGATCTGTCACCAAGGAAACCTGCACCTCTAGGTGACGCCTCGCTGCTTCATTTCAAAGTGGGTTCATGTAAACCTCCGGTATATTCTGTTGGATGTGTTAGATGCATGTCTCCATTTGGAGTATAAAATTGGAAATTGAATTAGGAGGAAAACACTCTTTGTCCTTTGCACCAGAATGTATCAATTAGATATTATCTATCTATATTCTAATATAAATTAGAGCAGTTGCTGAGGCTCCATGACCAGAAACTAAAATTCAGAAAAGAAAATGTTCAAGAAAAAATTCCACTTTACTACCTTGGGGTCCTTTCCTGACCTTCAGGGGCCTCAGTTTCCCCATTTAAATCGGGACAATGAAAGTACAACCTGCTAAAGATAGTGTGAGGAATAGGAAATCATTTATTGTGAAATTCTTAGAGCTTGTATTGATTCATTCATGAAATATTTAGCACTGCTGGTTAAAGGATGTGTGGACAGAGAGTGGAAGTGGTCAACTATCATGAAAATAAAACTCTTGCTTTTCTTCTCGGTTTTGCAAGTGATCCTATGATTTATACTTGTGTGAATATTTATTTATTCATGCATACAAGAACTGGGGTACAGGCCAGAGGCCAGGGAGGTAAGAGGAGTCACCAGAGACAGAGTGAGGAACAGAGCAGGCAAATTACTGAAATGAGGGGAGCAGCGGGCGAGGCAGGAGAGGTCTGCTATGCCAGGTGTGTCAACTCCCTGGCCAGGGATCGAACTTGTGCTGCAGTGGCTGCTGATAGCTTCATAGTGTTGTGACTTTACCCCTTGGGCCACCAGGGAGACCCCAATATATATATCTTAATTACATAAATATCTCCTTATTAAATTTAAATTAATGTAGTCACTTAAATATACATGTACATAATGTTAGATAATCAAGTACTAACTCGTCTGACATCAGGCCTCGTGTGTGCCGAATGGACGAGACATGAGCACATAGGGCCTGCCCTTCTAAGGCTACAAGAACCCAAACTTTAAAAATAAATTATTTCATCGTAGTTATGATAAATCCGGTGGGGAGAGCTCAGTGGAGCGGTAAGTGTGTACACATTTTAGTCATTATTTGTAGATGGTCATACAAGCCCCTTCTCGGAATGGTCACAGTTGGCTCTCAAGTTAGTAGGTCAAGGATGGAGACTGGAAGTCATGAATTTCCCAGGTACTTGGAAGAAAAGATACTGCACTGTCTTTTGGGGACGACCCCCATCTGCTGGATGCCAAGTCTTGTTTTAATGCACTTCCTTCCCAAAGCAGCACCCACTAGTATTAGGGAGTGAAATGCACTGCGTGCTTTCTGAAAGGGAGGTCTCGAATTTGACAGAAACTCTGAGATGATCCATGGAGATACATAATTTACTATTTTGGTAATGTGTTTCAGAATTTTTCTGTTAAAGTAACTAACATTTACTGTTAAATAAAAAGCAATTTAACCACTAATGAACAAAATCATAACTGAGAATGAGGAAGCAAAAAAACAAAAACACAACCTCTGGCACATGAAATTTAAAAAAAAAATTCAGACTGACAATAAATTAGAAAGGGGGGGTTAAAATTCTCTCCCTACACCCATTATACCCCCATGCGATTATCCACCAGTAATTGCTGGTGATCCGACCATCTCAGCTGTTGTGGAAAGCCTTGCATCAGATCGTCCGTTCACGAGGAGGGAAGCCTTACATTTTCAGTGCATTTAGCAATAACTGAACATTAAGGTAACTGGGAAGCTATAGATATTTTCAAGAATGTTGTTTTGGAAAAAAGGAACCTGCTAAATGGTGGGTTTAAAAGGGCTTAAATCCAAGATCCAGAGTCTCTGTGCTTGAACGTTCTGTAACTTGATAGCTGTGTTATCCAAGCAAATATTTAACTTCTCTGCACCTCCGTTTATTCACCTGTACCACGACTTAAGTGATAGATCTTGCCTTATTGGGGTGTGGTGAGTTTCAAGGGTGTTTCAGGCTCCTCGTGAGTTCATAACAGTAGTAAAATGCTGTGCAACTGCTGTTATTAAATGTGACTGTAGTTTGATACAAGATTCCCAGGTTGGGGGAAAGAGTGGTTGGAGACTGGGGAAGATTATGATTAAGAGATTAAGGAGTTAGTGTTGTTAGTGAAAATAAATGACCTACCTTTCCTTCAGTGTGAGGGAGACTCCATGAAAAGGAATGGCAGGGGATCTGGCCTTGTTATTTTGCCCTATTTTTTTTTTATTTTTATTTTGTCCATCATTTTGCGTGAGGTGTAGGGGCATGAAAATGTTTGGGAGAGACGTTTAGGAAAAGCAGGTGTGACCAGGTGCACTTCTGCCTTTGTTACTGAGATATACCTAATCTTTCTCCTGTGCCTTCTAAAAGAGTTTAGCTGACTGTAAAATGGGAAAGACCGAAATGGTAAGGCACGAATTTAGTAGTGTTATTTATATGTGCGTGTGTGTGCACACTAAGGCAGGTGATGAGATGAGATATCATTATTTCCTAGAACCACCAGCGACTGAAGAAAGTCCATGCCCTTCTCATCTTCCTGCCTTCAGACCCTTTAGACACCCTCTCCACTTTGACCTGTAGAAGTTTATTTTAATAAAATAACACCGTTTCAAGGAAGAGATGCTTCATGTATGGTTCACTCTTTGGAGGGGGGGTTATGTGTGCCACGTGACAAGCGGTTGCCATGGTAATTTCTCATTATTGTTGAATTGAAAAATAATTACTCTGGCAAAAATCCCACATAACCTGTCAGCGCTTAAGTTAAAGATGCCGGGGGGCAGCCTGGCATAGGGAGCCCGGTTTTGGTGGACAGGGACAGAGATGGAAATGGGAGAGAGTCTGGGATGGAAGTGAAATGCTTTTGTGGATTTTTAAATATAATTAAGATTCTCTTCTGCTATTGACCTGAGAGCATCTCTCATCCTGATAGATGATTTGGCTGCCGGTGGTACCGGGGCTCACCTGTGAGCTGGCACAAAGGACCAAGGATTTTAATCGTGAAAATGCATAGAGGGGATTATTTAGAGCGGAGAAGCTGCCGTGGTATTTTTACCTAATTAAAATCTACCAGAAGGGTCGGCCCCACTCCCCCTGCCTGCATTCAGGCTGAGTTAATTTTATCTTTATTTACCTGGAGGCAGCTGTATGCTATTGTTGCTTTCTGATTTGGGGAGATGAGTCCACTTTTGGGTTACTAGTATTCCCCAACAGCTAACCATGCATCTTTCAGAATCTAAACAGCAGCAAGGATTGGAGATACCTGTCTGCTTGGAAATGGGGTGAATCCATCTTGGGAAGGGGTATATGGCTCCCTCCCCCCACACACTGGGACAATTAGGAAGCTCTCCTTCCACTCTGGGGAGTCCCTTTGGAGGAAAATGCAGACCCTAAACTCTGTGTCAAGAAATCCTCCTCCCCATGGTTAGTGAAGGCCCTCAACATTCTCTGACGCGGAAGGAACCACAGACCATCTTGACTGTGATTGTCCCATTATTGTGTCTTTTTGGACTCTGGGCGCTCATCCTTCTCCTGGCAGAGCTGGACTCTGTTTTGTAAATGCTGATCCTGCTACTAGAGGTCACTTGGGAACTTTATCTGCTTCATCATTCCCCACGCATCAGTTAGACCAGAAGTTTTCGATCTGGAAGCACAGGCACCTCCTCGTGGAAGAGCCAAAATATAGACTAGCCCATTCCCAGGCCATGGCCACTTGAGCTGAATGTCCCAGAGAAATTCTCACATGTCTGCACAAAAGACACTGCAAGACACTTATCACAGCCCTGTTTTAATGGCAAAAAAGCAGAACCTGTCTAGAGACTGTTGTAGCAAGCTGGCTAAGTACCATACGTTGCATTCACTCAACACTCTGCCTTGCAGCTCATATAAGGAAAGAAGAAGTCCTAATCTATAACGTAGGTGGGTCTCTAAAGCACAGTGTCGAGTGTGGGAAAAGCAGGTTTAAAGAGAGGAACATTTAAATGACAGCATTTAAGCCAGACATTAAAACCATAAGATATAACAGTAGGTGAAGGGAATGAATGTGTATATTGAAATCTAAAGGATGGGCTAGGAAGAAACCTACAATATCCTTTTCATTTCAAAGAATTTATGCATTTTGTACCCTTGCCTTACTGACCTGTGGATGATTTCGCCCTCTAGGACCTCACCTCTCCAGGTGTATGTAGCCTGGCCACGCCCACCGCCACGCCCCTAGTCCTCCCTCCTCCCCCCCACAGTCCTTTGTACCCTGTGAATTTCTTGAGACAGTTGTTTCTGGGGACCTGGAGCAGGGGAGAGAAGAAGCAAAGCTGAATAGAAGGACCCACGACATTTATTTTAATTTATAATTTGCAATTCCTCTTTAAAAGGAAAAGAAGGGGTCGTCAGGGTCATTCTTCATTCTTGTTAATGGCCTAGGGTTTCATCGTGCCAATCTCTGTTCTCTATTTGCAAGAATTAATAAAGTAAAACCTCATGTATTCAAGGGATAGCCCAGTAAAGTATATTCACTTAACCAATGTTTCACTGAAAAGCACAAGGAAAATACCCATAGAAGGTTCTATGGGAGGGGAACTGGGTGTGAGACCGCTTTTGGACAGTCTCCCGCAGTATGGCCACCTCACACGTGTGCTGGTGCTTCTGCACGTGGAACGTGGGCCTCAGTGACGATCTCTGCCTTCGCCCCCCAGCCACTGAGTGTAGGCTCTTAAGATTCCCACAGTGTCGGAGGAGAAATGTTACCATGTGGGTACAGCCTCTCCATCTGCTCTGCCCACTTTCCTCCTCTTGGTTGGGTGTCTTTAATGGGCACTCTGTTGAGGGAGGAGGGTGCCTGATGCTCCATCCTCCCTTTTGATTGTCTCCAAGTCCGCTACAGCAGTCAGATGTTTAGATAGATGTGCTTTACAAGGTGACAATTATTTATAATTTGATCTACCCTCTGAGGAGGGTATAGTTGTCAAGTTTTCTTAGCACAGGAGACAGTGAAAAGCATTCAAGGATGGCACTTGGCATTTGATGGGCATTCCAGAGTGAAAAGATCACTTTCTGCAAAGATAGAGAAGCAGGAGACAGTTATCCAGGAACTCTGATTCCAAAAGGTGCGTTCATTGCCTGAGGTTCTTGGCTTCCTACAGGCAAACTTACAGCTATGATGGCACCTTCTAGTGGGGCAAGAACGGCTGTTCTTTGGAAAGAATGTCTTTACGACATACATGCCACTGCTATGTCCCTTATGGCACTGGTATCCCTTGCCCATGCACCCGAGAAGAAGAGCCGTGGTTTGACATTAAGTGCATGCTCCATAGCCTCTTCCTTGGAGCCCCACGAGGTCCATCGGGACCTGCTGGTCAGTGTCAAGGCTCTTCCTGGTTACCCCAAGTTACATGACTACATGCTGCCAAAGAGAGTCAGTGGCAGCCGCCCCCCCTACCCCTTTCAACTTTAGGGAGAACCAGACTCAGTGAGCTCCTCTTTGGAATTCTTGCTTCACAAGAATCTGGGAAACTGTCTTCACGAAGCCTTCTGCTGGTCAGTTTGCTGGCCTTGGCTGTGTCCCCAGGTCTGAAGGGAAAACTGGGAATCTCGTGGTTCTTCTGTGTCTCCTGTGGTGGAAGTGCAGTCAGGAGGCAGAAGGGCTGTTCTGCAGATCGAATTCTAGAATGCTAAGGAACCCATTTTCTTCATAGTTTCGTGTCCCTTCCCCGGCCCCACATGTGTAGCCTTTGCCTGCAAGACCTGTGCAGTCCTAGATGATTGACAACTGGAAGTTGGATAAAGGAGGGACTGAGTTTTTATTGTCCACAATTTGGGAGGTAGCCGCCTGGCTAAGACTTGAGTTTCTACAAGCAAGGCTCCCCGGTCTTCTGCCAGAGCTTCTTCTGTGCGTTGGCAGAGGTCATTGTGACCGCATTGTAGCCACTGTCCGCACTCCTAGCCTCACTCTGATGCAAATTTCTTCCACAAAATCACCTATCTGAGCCATGCAACTATACCAGGCAACAAAATGCAAATAGAAGGCATTCAAAGAGGAAGTTCTCTTTCGGAAAACCATGTGAAAAATGGGGAGGAAGGGTGCAAAATCGGAAAAAGCCAGAGGAAGAGATTTGTTCAGGCAAATTTTCCTGTAGCCAATGCCCAGCATTTTCCCACCCCTGGGACTATTTTTATCTTCAGTCTAAGGTGGAAAATCATGTTTTAAAGCAGGATTATCAGAAAACAAATAGGTACTGGTAGGTTCATCAATTGTCCCAAGTGCCCCACGCGGGGACCATCAGTAATGGAGCCTGGGCACGTACAAGGTAGGAGGTAGATGAGAAATCTCTGTCACTGCCCCTGGATTTTGCTAAACGTAAAAATGCTCTAAGAAATACAATCTAGTTCAAAGGTTGAACTGGCATTAGGTAGCGTTTAACTTACCACTTGTTAGCTGTCTGATCTTTACTGAATACCTTAGCTTTTTGAAATTCAGATTTTCCTCTTGTAAATATCTTCAGTGTCAAATGAGACAGTAATGAATTTATTGAATAGCTACTATGGATTTTTTTTATTGAACAGCTACTATGGATGGTTACTTCATAATCCTCACAGTTCATTATAACCATTATTCCTACTTTTCAGGTGAGCAAACAAATGAGGAGACTTGGCTGAGGTTGTCCAGCTAGTAAGAGATAAACTTCATGTACTAAAGTCAGTGCAACAAGATTAAGGACATAAATTCTCCATAAGGATACCAGCTCTGCTTGGTAACTGACAAGGCAGCTGTGACCAAATGGGGCAGGTGGTTCACTTGGAAATGGTGGGTCCTGTGTGCTACTGTGAGCCCAGACCCCCAAACCCACTTGCTACAAGCTTCTTCCCCTACATGAAGCCAACACAAGACTGGCCTATACATTTTTGTGATTTTTTTTCTTAACTCTCATCTCCCTTTCTTACATACACCTCTGTCTTCCCATAGTTAAACACTAATTCCAAAGTTCTATATAATTTAAAAGTTTGTATGTAGTTCTTTAAAATGTGGCATGGCCCGCCCCCTACAAATGATACTAAGATGCTCCACAGGAGCAGGAAAATGAACTTTCATTGATTGATCCTCTGTGTTCTGGGCTTCTTACTCACTCACTTATTGAATCCTCACATCTACCCTGCAAGGTAGTTATAATGTGATCCCTAGTCTGACCCTCCACCTCCAGGTAAGAAGACAGGCTCAGGGACGTACAGCACATTGTTGAAGTTCACACAGTCAAGAAGAGGTAGTGCTGGAATGAAGGTGTTGACTGCAGGGTGCCCGTGGAGAGAAGTCTGACCACGATGGGTCTCCTAGCACCCTGTGCTCCTGGTCTTGGGCCGTGGCAACAGAGCCAAGCTGTAAAGCAGAGAGTTGGAAGGAGAAGCCAACTTGAGGTCCAAGTTGTCTTGTGGCTCTCCTTCCCTTTCTGTAGAACCCCAACTTTGCCTTCCTGAATACTGACAGAGAGGTGGGCCCGGCAGAGGCCAGCAGGCCCAGGCCACAGACAGTGGTCTGAGTTCAAATCCAGCTCCACCTTAATGGCTGAGTGTGCTTGGGTAAGTCACACAGCCCGCCTCAGCTTTGGTGTCTGCAGACTCAGTGACGGGAGGAATGGGCAGCTTCGTTCATTCTCTGGACAACTTTTATTGAGTAATACCAAGGGCTGGATGCTGCCTGGGGCCAGGAGACAGCTAAAGCAAAGAACCGGAGCCCCTGCTCACAAGAAACTTGCATTATACCAGAGAGGAAAACAAAATCAAACAAACAAGAACAGGGCAGTGTTGAGGAGTAAGTGGGAAAATATACACAAAGGACTTCGAACACTGCTTGGGGGTGTGTAAATACTCAATAAGTGTTAACTATGACTACTTTTCCATCTGTGTGGCATTTTGAAGTAAAAAAAACTGGTGATCCAGGATCCCAAACGGGGTTCTTTTCCCTCTTGTGCCTCCACTTCCAAGCCCATGGAATGTTCTAGAAACTCTGACAGGCCTCCTGCCATGGTGACTCAGATATGAAAGCAGGCTGCCTGTCTTATGCTATCTTGTTGTCGCCTGTGGGTGGGTCTTAAGTCGTTTGAGGGCTGAGACCAATCTCTCATCCAGGGCCTGCCCATAGTAAATGCTCAAGAAATACTTGTTTTTGAAAGGAGTAAAAGGGCGGCAGTTTGTGTGGGGAGTTTGAATTGCCCCAAGGAGGCTTTCTGTGTCCTGGGCATAACTATGAACACAGTTGGTATCTGATGTGATGATTGGGAAGAGGCCAGAGCAACAGACCAAAAAAAGAAAAAAATCATTCGAGTGAGTAGTTTCTTTTCTGGAAAGAGGACAGTTCCCACTTTCTGTGGCCCCTTCTCTGTTTTTGCCAGAAGTGAAGGCTTGTTCCCAAGGCCTGGCAGGGACAACATCATCACGTGGTCACACGCAGAACAACTTTGTGGGGCCACTGAGTGGGGGGTCAGCATCCCCCTTCCGTCCCTGCTCCCCATCTGACAGGCAGCTGTGAAACATCTAGTCTTGAAATCTGGCATTAACAGACAATTCTCTGCTAAAAGGGTGCACTGAAGAATGTGGGGGTGAATGGAGCATTCCACAGAGGATGAGGTCTGGGTAGGAGTCCCCCTATAAACAGGCTGCCTCACTCCCTCCTCTGGCCTCCTCCTGGGAGATCAGCAGCAATTTCAGCCCCTCAAACTGGACCGATTTCCAAGTGTTTCCTGGATGAGCAAGAGAAACGCTCAGCCCAAGACAAACAGACTTCATGTGGATGGTTTGTGTTCTGCTGAATTCTCTATTTTTAATCATTGTTTTAATAAAGAGCCAGTGCTTGCCTATGATCTTAACACAATCCCTGGAACAATCCATGTGCACATGCTGGTTGCTTGGCCATAAGCTCCTCTGTGTCTATGTGACCAAGTAGCAATACCAGTCTCTCTAAGAGGACTGAAGAGAACAGGGTTATGGGCCACGCACCCCTCTTTTTGAAAAAAAAAAAAAAAAATTGTCTTCATAAAACTTCCTCTGGGGGCCTCCCTGGTGGCGTAAGGGGTTGAACTCCGCACTGTGGGGCTTCTGCAGCCACTGCAGCGTGAGTTTGATCCCCAGAGGGGAGGGGGCCCACATGGCGCAGCAGACCTTTCCTGTCCTGTGTGCCGCTCCCCTCAGCAGTGCATTTCCGTCGATCTGCCTGTTCTGCTCCCCACTCTGTCTCCCGTGCATTCTCACGCCCTCTGTGCCTCTGACCTATACCGTCCTCTTCATTATGCATAAATAAATAAAATCTTTACAAAAAATAAAACTTGCTCTCCTTGACCTAATGGCACTATCATGGCTTCTGTTTGTAAAATCGGGCTCTATGAAGAGCCAAGGGAAAGAGAGGGGAGGAAAAGATCTGCCATTGACATGAATACAAACCTGTTTGTTAAACATGTCGCCTTGTGTTTCATCGTCGGATTATTCAATCTCCCCAAATAGGTCCTGGATTGTTAATTTTCATTCAGTTTGCATAAACTCGCTTGTGGAATTGGAATTCAGTCGCTGTGTAAAGCAATGCGTGTGGAAGAGTCACCCAAGCCCACCACTCCCTTCTGGGACACCCCTCTTCTCCCCCGCCGGTGCTAAGCAGGAGGGAGCGGGGCCTGGGCTTCCTCTGGTTCAGGCAGAGGGTTTCCAGTGCGGGCTGTTAACAGAAGCTCTGTGTCTTTGCAGGACAGCGACAACCTCTGGTGGGATGCCTTCGCCACCGAGTTTTTTGAGGACGACGCCACGTTAACCCTTTCCTTTTGTTTGGAAGATGGACCAAAGCGATACAGTAAGAAAGTTTATTTCTCTAATATTCTCTTCTCGGGGAGCCTGGCAGAGAACCCACAAGGGTCTCCGGAGAGGGCACAGCATCACAGTGAGACGGAGGCTCTTGCTGGCCACCAACCAGGCTTGTCACCCGAGGTAGCCGTGGCAGAGAGGGGTGGGTGTTTGGGGACTTGCTGTTTCGGGGACTCTGCTCCAAATCTCCCAGGACGTGTGGGAGCTGGATGGTGGAGCCACCCGGGATCTCTTCCCGTCCTCCCATTTGTCCTTGACAGTTCACACTTAACACCCAGCATTCTGCTTCCAAAGGTTCCTTTAAAGAAAAAAAATCTTCCCAGTCACCATGGGCCACATCCTTCTAATTCTCTCTTATCAATTATCTCAGGCATTTATTTGACAAGTGCTATTTTTTCTAGGGGGGCGGGAGAGGCCACAGCTGCTTTGAACCTTACTGTTTGGGATTAGTGTTGACAGAATTATAGTTCCTTGTCTTTCCGGGAGTGATAACTCTGTAAAGATCCTCAAATTACAGCCTGTGGCACCTAGGGTAACAGCTGATCTGTCCTGATTAGGTTCAGCCAACTTGTCAGAGATCAGATTTGCTAGTTGTATTCTAAGACCAAGCGGCATAGATACATCAGCACAAAAACAATTAACGTCCGCTTAGATCAGAGAGACGTGTTTCCAGAAATCAGCGGTGCACGTAGGAAAGGATGTGTCGGAGGTAAAACATCTCACGTGCCACAAGCGCTGAGATGAGGGTGGAACCAGCCGGGGTGTGGAGTCCATTTGGACTTCTGGGTTATGGCTGGATATTAGGGCTCTTGATACATGGGCCTGAAAGAGACGATGGTTGCACGACATACTTAAAACCGCTAGGGTGTGAGTGTTGTTTTTTAAACTGTGGGAAATACAGACAACTTAGCAATATTTGGAGCTACTGAATGATGAGTTGGTTCATAATGCTAATGTGTGCGTGGTAATTTTGCAAGCTGCGGAGAGCAGGTTAACCTGGACATGCTATGCAGCTAGTCATCGCCAGGAGTTTCTCTGCGGATGTGTGTATTGCGGGTTTCCAAGGACAGGGAGCATTTCCCATAAATATTTTTTGGATTTAGGAATTCACCAGCCCTGAGCAGGGCAGCCTGAGAACGGGTTGTGTAGACCGTCTTTACTCTCAACACGGTGACCCCGTGCCAACAGTGGCCAGCCCGTCCACGCCCCAGCTGCTGTCTTGTTCGCTTGCTTTTCTGTTGTGGGTGCCCCACTTGCCTCAGCTCCAGAGTAGGAGCCATGGGCTCAGAAGCTGCTGTTTCTGGAGTCCCTGGGAGATAAATGAACTCAGGAATCCAACAATTACTCTCTCCCCAAAAGCCTCCCTGATCAATGGAGAATAATTTTGAATGAGCAGTCGTCATCCAGCCTCTGAGCCTTCTTAGAGTTTTCTGAAGCATCAGCCTGGATAACTTGAAGTTATCATTGTTTTATGTTTCTGTGCTTTTCTCTTATTTTTTGGATTTAGGAATTCATCAGGATCTGTTTAGGGAACTAGAATTACAGTTTTCCAGTCTATATTAACAAAACAGATTCTCGAACTTTCCTCTGCTCACCACCCCTACCCCAGCATCATTTGGGGCTGAGGCTTGATCCCTGACGCTTAAGATCTTCTATGCATGTGCAGGAGTCAGTTCCTCACTCGGAGCCTTTGTCGTCCAGGGTTCTTTGTTTCTCTGAGCCAAAATATTTCCTGAGCGGAGAAGAGAAACAAAGATGATTGACAGTCTGGAGCCCAGTCTCGTCAGCTGCTTTGCTGACAGCGTGGTGATGTGTGCACGCTGCTGATGTGCGGGCGGTGACAGCTGACTGACAGCCCAGGACTGCGAGCCGGCTCCGGCTCGTGCTGCCACCTTAACCCATTCGTTGTCCAGGCAGGCGGTGCCAGGCTGAAACCACCTGCTGGCCTGGGCTGGGGACAGCAGCAGGTCCTTGATGCCTTCTAGGGAGCTGGGAGCTTTGCATTCCCGACAAAGGAAGACTTGGCTGCTGCATTCGTATATGTAAAAATCCTGCATGATGACTTTCATTCTAGATACCAAGAAATAAACCAGAGGAGGTTTATTTAACCCTTACTAGAAAAACTTTCCTCCTCCCTCCCCATCTCTGTGTCTTTAAGTAGCAAATCTCTGCCTCTAACATAGCAAATCTCTCGGCTACCGTAAATCCTGTAATAGGTGTTTCTGTATTTATTGATTGTCAGTCACCCCCTCTTAAAATGTTATCTCCACGTGGACAGGGACTTTATTTTATGTGTGGTTGAAGTCTCAGATTAAGACAGAATAAGTGCCCATTAAATACTGGATGAATATAATGGAGTGAATGAATGGACATTTGGGGAAAAGTTTACATCACAAACACAATGTTGGCAAAAAACCAAATAACACAAATCTTTACCAAGCATTTTGGGAGCGTTTAACCTGGAGGGAGTTTGTCCCTAGGGCTCCGCTGGCATTTCCAAGTACGTTCTGGAACACGGCCTGCTCTGTTAAACTGGAGAGTGGGGAGACAGTGGAACGATCCAGGAGACCATCATGCTTTGGGAGAAGGATGCACTGCTCTCCTTGCAGAAAGTTCTTCTGCATCGATGGTATGGCTGCATCTACCCTAGTCCCTGCTGTCTTGATGTGGGCCCCCCCCCCCTTCATCAGGATATGATTGGGTCACATGCAGACTCTGAGACGCCGGTATGTCCCTGAAATCCCAAGGGTCCAGTTGGTGTGAGGAAGCGCCAGGCAGACTGGAACCTGTTGGAAAACAGGTACATCCCTGCCTCTGCCTTGGGGGCGCCTCCAGCATCTGGGGTCAGTGCCTTCCTTGAGTCCGGTGGAGCTCAGGTAGGCAAGGCGCGGAGGCAGGCAGCGTCTTTGTCGGCGGGTCAGTGGGTAAGAGCTGACCAGCATCTTTTCTGAAAATGGCAACCGGCTCCAGAGCCCAGCTGATGAGTCACTATTCGGTCTGCCTACTCTAGGGTCAAAGCCGGTACACCCTCTTCCCGCTCTCCCACCCCTCCCCAACCACTATCCCTACATCATCCCATAACTAAGGGCGAAGAAATGGATTTGTCAATCCACACATTAACAGGGTCATAAGTCACAAGTAATTACCGTGTCTTACTTGACAGAGAAGCCAAAGGCAGCGGAGGAGCGCGGCCACCTGGGCGCTCACACACGAGCTTTGCGCTCCCGCGTCCAGTGGGGCCCGTCCACTTCCTTCCCCATCTTGTACAGCAGCAGCGGTTCTTAGGGTGGGCCCTCTCCGTTAGCTTCAAGTGAGACTTGATTCCTCTGCTCCTCTTTTGGGGTGCAGTAGAAGTGCACGCTACTCTTACTGCTTGTGACCATCACAGATGCCCTTCACAGAGGTGCTGGCAACGCTTCAGGAGACCTAGTCACGCGCAGCTCCGCGCGGGCCATGTTATTCATCTATAGGACATAGCTGGCTCCCAGTTCACCCAGGAAGCACTTTTTGAATTGTATTATTTTTGTTGCGGTAACACTTATTTACCACACTGTGTGAGACTCAGTGTACAGGCTCACGCACCTTCAGATGTAGGTTACCACGCCACACACCCACCCACGCATCCATCAAGTCCATCGGGAAATATTTTTGCGGGAAAGATGCATGGAGTTCTCCTGAGCCCCTCGCCACAGAGAGCCAGTAGGCTGCACAGGGTGGAGGGAAGGGCAGGGGATCCAGCGCCAACACTCTGGGATTTTCCTCTGTGTCTCCTTTGCCTCGTCAGCTTAACAAGCACAATCTGCCCATCCTGCGGTACAAATTCAGTGAGATAGCACAGTCACGGGCCAGACAATTTGAAGCAGGCTTCAGTGAGATGGCACAGTCATGGGCCAGCCCATTTGAAATAGGCTTCAGCGAAATGGCACAGTCATGGGCCAGACCATTTGAAATAGGCTTCAGTGAGATGGCACAGTCACGGGCCAGACCATTTGAAGTAGGTTTCAGCGCGGCTTTGACTGCTGGCATTGGTAACCCTGCGTGGCCCGGCATTGCCACAACTCTGTGCCCTGGAGAAGCCATTTGGCAGGGGTTTATCACACGTGCAGAACCTGTTGCGAAGCTTTTCAGCTGCGAGCCCATGCGACCTCCCTGACGGATTTCCTGCAGAAACGCAGCTGTGAGCAGACACAGTCCTCCAGGCATTCACCTGCGCAAAGCACTGTCTCTGGTGCGTGGAGTGCAGGTGGAGGAAACGCAGGACAGAGGGCTTGGGCGTAGGGGCTCTGGACATGGAGTGAGGACTACACACTTGCTTAGACATGTCTCGTTTGGCATTGCAAATTAGGGTGGAAATGACAAACTACTAGTTATTTCAGGGACTTCCTATTAACCTGCTCTTTAGACAGAGGCGTGTGGTCCCTGGGTGCAAACCCAGCTGTGTCTTTATTACCTGTGAGATTTGGGAAAGTCAGCCTCATCTGAAAGTGAAGGCGTGATGAGGTGATGCCTGTAAAGGTCTGACCTTCGTGTGCTCCATGAAAAGCCGTGTCCACTGAGTTCCCAGAGCGCGCTGCTGCCTCCGGTGGAGACCCAGGGCCACTCCACGCAATTGCCTTGAGTCTTCACAGCCCATGCATGGGTGGGTTCCAGGTATTTTCAGTCACATACTTGTTACTTCATCCTCATTTCCACTGTTTCCTGGAATACGGTTTCTGGAAGAGCCACATACCTTCACGGGTACACAAGCCAAAGGCTCTTTATTCTCTCTCCCTCTGAAGCTGCTTGGGGGATGGCTCATTTTGGGGCCATCCTCGCCTTTCCTCAGTCATCAGGTCTCATTAGCTAACTCAAAAACCACAGGTCTACCCTCGGTGGTCGTTTCTACACTGCCTGCATCTTTGTTCCATTTCCTTTCCCGTCTCCACCTTTCTCTGTCCTGGAAGTGCTGACAGCACGGCCATCTTAGCCACGTTCTTCCATTTTGTTTTTAAATAGCCATGGTGCAGCGTGGTGCCTTTGGCTGTGTTCCCCAGAGGTCGAGGACGTCTGTAGGGCCAAGCAGCGTCCCTCTTACAGTGACTGTTTCTTCCTGCTTGTCTTTGACTCTCCCTGCTCAGCTGTGTTTTTTTTTGTGCTTGCTCTGTAGGAATTCTGAAAGCCTTTCCCGGCCACTCTCTCCCTCAAGAAACTTACAGCACAGTTAAAAATACATTCTTGGGGAAGTCATTCCTTGAGTATTACGGCATTCTTTTTTTTTTTTTTTTTAAAGATTTATTTATTTATGCATACAAGCACTGGGGTACAGGTCAGAGGTGTGGGGTGGGGGTGAGAGGATTCACCACAGAGAGCGGGGAGTAGAACAGGCAGATCGACTGAAGTACACTGCTGAGGGGAGCAGCGGGCACAACAGGAGAGGTCTGCCGCGCCATGCTGCCCTGGATGGCAGCAGGGATCGAACTTGTGCTGCAGTGGCTGCGGTTTGCTTCATAGTGTGTTGCTTAATCCACTGCGCCACCAGGGAGGCCCTATTACGGCATTCTGACACCATGCTTATAACTATGGTGGCATGGAGGTGGCCATTTTTAAAAAAATTACATGCAGAGAGTGCCCTGGACAGCATGGCACGTAGGGAGGGGTGCTTACCAGCCAGATGTGTGCTGTGTCTTTCTGATGATATCAGCTCTGCAAATCTCCTGAGATCTAGGCAGACACAGGGTCTTGTGGTCTCAGCTGGTCCTGGGGATCATCCTCTGCAAAGTAGCTCTGTTCCTCTGAAAATTCCTCATTCCTTTTATTCATACATACACGCACACACACACACTCACATATATATAGGATTCAGTATCAGAATGAGGATAATGGATGCACCCAAACGCATCTACCATAGCCAGGGAGTGGTAGGCAAGTTGCTTAAACCTCAATCTCTTCATCCATAGCTCCAGGAAATAAAAATTCCAGCATCATGGAGTATTTGTGGAAGTCACATTAGATTCAGTAATACCTAACCTAGGCTTAGCGGTTGCTGTGGAAACACTCGATAAATGCTTGGGAGTGAATAAAGAAATGCAAGAATGACTGGAAGATGAGTGCAACCTGTGATGCCGGTCACTTGGAATTAAAGTGGAGGACAGGTATTCAGTCTTTTGGTGCAGAACAGGAAACATTCTGGATTTAGTTCTTTCTAGATGGAAACCTTAAGAATTTCATGACCAATTGAAGAAAAGCTGATATGAATGGAGGATGGTGATTTAAAGATTTTGATGCCTACCAAAACATCAGCAAGGGTGAAGTTTCTAGCCTCTGCTTTGCCCAAAGGCAAGGTGCTGTTCACTCTTTACCAAGAGCCAGTCACTAGCTTGGCACCTCCGGGCGCTCCCTGTAACTTGTTGGTGGGGAATAAGCTGAAAGGAAATGAACTGAGGTTCCATGCACAAATGGAACTTAGAGCACAGAATGCACGTCCTCAGAGCGTCCTGATGGCGTCACTGGATGATGTGGCATTCCCAGTCCACTGTGACATCACCGTGTCATGGATGTCTCTGGAAAGTGCTTTCTTGTCTATGAAATTGCACTCTGCGGTTTCTAAAATGGATGATTCTAGCTTCTGAGTTGTTATTTTAGTGAATGATCCTTTCCAACAGCAGTCTCCATTGGCTGGCAAGATATGGAGCAAATGATGTTTGAACGAGAGCAAATTTTTATCAGTTCATTTGTTCTACCACACATTCGTTGGTCTTTCAGCCTTTGCTAAGTTCTTGTTATTCTCCAGACATTGCCATAATGGGGCCAATCGTGCTGGAGAGCAGGTCACAGTTCATCACAAATTTTTTCATTTACTTTTGATTCCATTTTATTGAAAATCCGTACCTTAAATTAACATAATCTCCTTAGTAGCTCAAAAAGAAAATATTCTTGTGACATTAATAGAAAATCTGGGACTACTTATAAAAAAGATTTGATGAAAACCCACAAGTGATAGATGAACTGACAGAATTCTAAAGGGAAAAAAGGATACTGAATTTCTTCCCATTTGTGGTTTCAAATTGATGAATATCAAGAGTTGCAAATTGGCCATAACAAAGGATTGAGCAGACATCCCATTCTCTCATCACTAATAAATACCACACTAATGATCACATGAGATAATGGACAGAAAAGTGCTTCAAGTAAATTTAAAGTGCTGTGCGAGTTGAATGTATAATATCGTCATATTTGTAATGGATCTTTAGGATTTGGTGATGTTTTATGTTTCCTTTATAAGTCAAATTATTAAGAAATCTGAAATGATTGTTGGATCTTTTCTCAGGGAATTAAAGTTCATGGTCAAACACATAGGCTTGACGAAGTCAGACCCATGATTGCCCTTAGAAACTTAGCTGGGAAGTCTGAATGAGGCAGTCACCAGGAAGTGGACATTATGTGTTATGTGTGGGACTTGTCTGGCTGTGATATCGCTGGAGACATCATCTGCACTTCCTGATTCTTGGTTTCATGGAATAGAAACCCACTCTTATATTCTCGTGGTGGTTCTCAAACAGATGTCTCTATCCCATAGTGGGCAGCGGGATAAATGTGGCAAACTTTTTCATTATCACAGTGACAGATGGTGCTACTGGTACTTATTGTTGGGGAAATAAAGATTCTGCAACAAAAATATTATAAAGAAGCATCTCCCCTGACCTTTTACATGTCTGACTTACTAGTCATCTAGAAGGCAGGGTTCTAGATGAAATATAAGTATACAAATGTCAATGCTGGGGACATTATCAGACTAAAAAATTATTTGTTGTTTACCTGAAATTCAAAGTCACTGGACATTCCATCTTCTGGAGATTTTTGTTTGTTAAACCAGTGTTGACTCTATTGAATGAGCTCTACTTCAGCCTCAGATACAAAATCTTGACAATTGCTGAGCAGCTAAAATGGGGTGAGGTTTAACATGAAAACGTGCTAGGTTTCACCTGGTGCTTTTTTTTTTTTAAATGATTTATTTACCTATGCATATAAGACCTAGAGTACAGGCCAGAGGTGCTGGAGGTGAGAGGATTCACCAGAGACACAGTGGGGAGCAGAACAGGCAGATCGACTGAAATGCACTGCTGAAGGGAGAAGCGGGGAGGCAGGAGAGGTCTGCTGCGCCATGTGGGTCAGCTTCTTGGCTGGGATTGAACTCAGGCTGCAGTGACTGCTAATAGCTTGAATAGTGCTAAGACCTTAACCCCTGTGCCACCAGGAAGGCCACTGGTGTCACTGTTTAATGTAAGGTATTTTGAAAAATTTGTGTGAATCTGAGATGTGTGCAGAAGTGCCTTTTTGTAATACTGGTTTGTGAATACGTGTTCAGTGGGTTGAGCTAATTTGAGGCATCCTCCCCATAAGCAAATGTATAGCTTAATCTTCACTTGTGTGTCATGTTTTCTGGTTGTGAATGCTCCTTATTTATGCAAATGGCATAAAGTAAAGTATTTGTTGAAGTCAGCTTTAATTAACATTCTTCCACTACCATAGGAAAAAGCCATGCACAGGTAGGTTTCATTAAGAATGCAAAGGCTCCTGACAGAATCACCCACGAGGATGTGTTTCGTCATTTATTGTTCAACCACGTAGTCCTATTTGAGTATTTGAATTCAAGAGTTTACAGAACTTGGCACCCTCGTGTATTTTGTTTTTATTATTCATGCCAAGAGAATCCATCTCGCATCATTACGGTGTCCTCGTTTATTTTTATGATGTTGGTCCTTTCCCAATATGGGAGCTAATGGCTGACTTGAATATTTTCTCTGATGAGAACGTTCGCAGTGGTTACGTGCAACTTTGTTTTTAAATGTTCAAATGGACAACAATAATCAGTTTGAAAATTTGTAGGAGGCAGTTAAGATTACTCAGGAACATGGTAATATGGACACTCTCTTTCAATGAGACAAGTCCTCCATATTATTTAGAGAAAGAAGAGCATTATATGATTTTTACAGATTTTGTTATAAATCCATGTGTCTTAGTGCTGCCTTTGAAAAATCTTATATTTCAAATATTTGTGATTGCCTTTGTTCCAATTTGAAAAAAGCATCCTTTGCAATGCCAGGATGGATTAATTACACTGAGAACAACGAAAAAAGAACAAAAGAGTTCTTTTAGGACCTAATTATGAGTCAAGCTTAGTCAGTAATACTTGGGAAGGTATTTTCCCACAGATACACATTGTATTTCCATGTTATTCTTGATTTCCAGATAAAAACCAGCCACTTGAGATGGTTCCCAGTAAGAGAAGGACTGTTTGTGTGTGTATTTCAGAATGTATTTCAGTGCAAGCTTTGGAAATGCTCCAGCAACTGAAATAAGTACCTGAGAGATCTATTTGTCCATGTGAAAGTTCCTCTGAACATGTTTGTCATGTCATATGTGTGAAGTGGTCCTAGCTTTTGATAAAGTAATCTACACTTCTTGAGTTTTTAATTGAGGCATTTAGGACAGTTCAGCTTTCAGTCTTTAAGGAAAATGAGTAAGAATCATCTTTTGCGGGTTGTGTGCATAAAATAACTTCAGGTTCACAGACATATTTGCTTCTCTTAAATAGAACCATGTGAGACACGATAAACCATGTTTGGCTGATTATATAAATAACCCCTAATTATATCCTTCCTAGGTCTCCACACTTCTAGACTCTGTACCCAAGTGTATTTCCTACAAAATGCTTTGGTTCTTAGAGGTCTATTATTCTTTTTTTAAAGATAGACCCAAAATCAGTAATTATGAGAGTTATTATTCAGGTTCACAGCAGTGCAGCAGCCATTCTTCATTTGATAATTACCTTGTTAAACTAGTGTCAGAACAGCGCCATGCCTTATTGAAGAAAATGGCTGACCAGCCTCATGTAAGTGGGCCCAGCTGTGGAAATATTAAAAGATTTATTAAATCCAGGATCAGCTTCAGCATTACCTCATTGACATTAGTTATGGAAGTTCAAAGAAGTTGTAGATTTCCCATTAGAAATTTCTAGTATATTTGCCAAGGTCCCCGAATTGTGTCTAGGTGTTTCCTCCGTGTTCTTTTTCACTTTGTGGCCAACAGGGCCTGTCTTTAATTGGCACCATCTCCATTCAGAACCTTCAGGAGGAAGAGATCAGAGGACCCAGCCCAGACAGGAGGAAAGTCAGGTGACACTCTTCTCTTCCTACTTTCCCTGGTTTTGAATTGCACTTTTATTTATTACTTCTTCCCCTTTGAAAAGAAAAATTAAAAAAGGAGAACCTCCACTATTAGCTGTGGGTTTTGTCTAAAAAGAGATACAGTGACAGATTCCAATGTTTAGTCCAAAATAAGTACTGGTCTTACTCTGATATAATTTGAAAAAAAAAAAAAAAAAAAAAAGAGTTGCTTACCTGGTAGATTTTTAGCATTTTTTTAAACGTGTCCAACGATAACCTCCTGGATTGATTAATGAGTTAAAATCACAAGCATTTTGATAATGCCTTGCAGTTTATAAATTCTTTCATAAATTAGGACCATCTGTACACAGTCCCTGTGTACATGAGAGGCCCCTGTCCAACCCCTCCCCATAACTGCCCGGCCCTATGAGGAGCAGAGGGGAGACTGGTTAATCTTTGTCGTGCAGGACTATGGTGTTTCTCATTCCATTCTCCCTGGGACCCTGGGTGCTGGAGTACATTGTCCATCTGTATCATAGAGATGAAGAAAGTGAGGTCCCCAGAAACTCAACTCAACTCTACCCTATACACATATTCGGGCACCCTCACCATCATTCATCTCAGCAGCTTTTTTAAACAGCAGAGAATCTTTAAATGTTACCTGTTGAGATTAAAATGAGATTAAAAAAAAATCTGACCTCTTGTTCTGGAGTCTGGAGCCATCTCTCTTTCTCTTCTTATTGGCTTCTCCCAAAACATCACAGGTTAAAGAAGAATTAGTTCTCTGTGGCAAACGTGTCCCCCAGCATATTTTTCTCAGCATGGTTAAGTGTGGATTACTTAAATCCCTCCAACATCGCTGCTACGAAGCTGACATTTATAAATTTTCTTTCTTGATGCAGTATGGGTTCCACCATATGTCTTCTACAATAGCTATCTATGTTTTCAGGGAATCGAAAGATTTATTTCCTTCCAAATCCTTGTTGCTAACATTTTCTTCAAGCCTCCCAAACTGCCAAGAGATGAACTTCAATTTAGAGGAACTGTTACATTTGTCATTGTGAATTTGCTAAACTTCGGATAAATTTGAAGATTTATGCTTATTCCCAAACGGGCCATGAGAATAGCTTTGAAGCTCAGTAAGTTCACGCTTGGCTTCCTTCCTGCACTTCCAAGTTCACGAGTCCTTGAATCCATGCCATCCCCCTTCATGGCTCGTGTCTCTGTGGTTGCCTCGGTGCAGACACATTTGTACTGTTAGGAACTTAGGCCTGACTCACTGCTGAGGGGTAGGAGAGGAGTCTTCTCCTTGCCAGGAAATAGCACACTCCCTCTGTATTTCCACGATGATCTGATTAGAGAAGAACTTACAGGAATCCCTACTTTAAAGGTAAATAGTCCAGGGCTACAGACAGACAAGCTTCAGCAAGGGCTATGTCCCATAGTAACTATCCCCTTGGTACTTACACCCGATCTCTCTGAGTCTCACTTTTCATCTGTAAAATGATCATAATGTCTGTCTGGCAGTCGTACTTACAAGGACATTTGCAAATAATATTCATCTTATCCCTGATACACATGGGAGTTTATCAATAAGCAGTAGCTCAAGAATGATTATTTTTAGATAATATGCCAAGAAGTGGATTGGGCATTGACCTCTTCGATGCAATACTGCTGGTTGGCGATAGAGTAAGGGTTCCAAGTCATGTCTCCTCATTCTTTATAAAACATTAGACTCTGTTTAGTGACTAGCTAAACTTTTGAGTCTTCTTTTTTGTTGAATCTAGTCTAGAAATGACATAGTTAATAGGGACTGTGTATTATTTGATTTTATTCTTTGAATCATCTTCAAAATCTTTTAGCGTCAAGAGCAATAGGAAATGTTGCTAAATTAATTGACTTCAAAGCTGTGCAAAATGCTGCAGGCAACCTATTATGGACGTCCTGGGGATGGCAGTCTGGACACCGGCTAGCGGGATGTCCTGCCCAGGTGTCACAGGGCTGGAATGGAGGTAGCAGCAGATTCTGCCATCCATCTGTGTTCAGTGCTGTTGGCAGTTTGTGATTCCTGGCTATTCTAGGGTGAAACCCCCCTTCTTTTGGTTGTTGTTCATTGGAAGCTTTTCAGTTATAGAGGCCTACCCATGTCCTGGCACACCATCAAGTCCAGAATTTTCTATCCCTTCCGATCTCTCTGACTGGAAGGACTCACCTGATTAGTCTGGCTCACTTTGCATAATCTCCCTTTTGATATACCCAAAAGCATCAGTTTAGGGACTTCAGTTCCCTCCGGGGAATCCTTCCACCATCAAATGTGACATAATTTTGGAGTTACACCCCCCACCGCCACCCAGGAAGTGTGCCAGGGAGTGGGAACCACAGGGCCATTCCAGAACTCTGCCTACTGGGGACATGAAACCAGCCAGAAGTTGTGATATGAGACTTCCTGATGGCCATTCAAGCAAAGGACACAGTGCTTGGTGGGGCCTCAGAACAGACGTCATTTTCTGGTGTCTCAGGGGAGAGAGGGGGGCTGGGAGGCATAGCAGAGACAGCGAGTGAGTCCAGGTAGGCAGAGGTGGCAGCAAGCAGGGCAGCGAAGAAGGAAGAGACCAGAAGAAACATCCCAGGGGAGGCAAAGAAAGTATATGGGGCAAACGGCTAATTATGTCCTTTGGTTGAACTTGACTTAAGGACCACTCCATGGCTTCCAAGCAACTCTGGGTTTGGGCACATGGAACCCACAGAGAAGGTGGTGAGGTCTGATGACTCCGTGAGTGCCCTTAACTCGCACGTGCTGCCACCAAGGAGGCAAGAGTCTGGGCCGGCCACGTGTCGCTGTTCACAAGGCCCTGAAGCTCTTTTCTGGGGTCCCCCCACAGGATCTTGGACAAGTTGTTTCCTCTCCTTCTTTTCTGACAGAGCATTCTGATCCTGGGACTTCTGTAGCTTTTAAGATGCAGTTCTCTGGATTCCTTTCCCCGGTATCTAGAAGGAGGGCGGATGGATGAGTCTGGAAGCATGAGATCATTAGATCAGCTGAGGAGTGTGTTGTTGGCAAAAGAACCCAAAACTTGTTATGTAAGAAATGGGGTACTCACTTGTGTCATGTAAGAAATGGGGTATTCACTCAGCAGATACTGCTGCATTCCCTGGTACATGATGGTTCTTGTGCTGGAGAGATCGTGAGATGCTGCTGGTGCCTGCCCTCGTGCTATGTGTCATCTCAGCTCCAGATTCTAGATGACTCTAGATAATTCTAGATAATGTAATCTTAAGATTCTCACAAGATCAAACACTAACAAAATAAAGATATGCTCATTATGAATTAGTTGCAATTTGGATAAGGACAATGAACAAAGTATGGGGGTGTCACACTAAGGCTTTACCCAATTTCAATGGGGCAGCAGTGGAGGGAGGAGGCCAAGCTCAAGTCCAGGGTCTGAACTTCTCTGGACAAGTTCTCTGTGGATCTCTTAGAAAATAAATGTACCTGGGAGCAGAGACAAATTAAGGTGAACTCAGCACTGTTGTGTATTTATGAGGTAGATGGAGTGAAGAAGTTTGAGATCTGGTGTAGCAAGAATCAGTCAGGTCCTCCTTGTCTTTTCCATCTCATTCTTCACAGCACTCCCCTCTCTGTCCCTTGTTCTCTCTGGAGGATGAACTGCTTCCTTCTCTTGTGCGGGGGGCATGGGGCACGCACACCAAACGTGGCATCGCTGTCATAGCTCATGGTCACTGTTTATGTGACTCTCAGTGGGGGCCTCCACAGATGCCCTCCCACAGTGACAGAAGAATTGTCATCTCAGTCCCCAGTCCTTCACCTGACACCATGATTGGCACAGAATAATATGTGTAGAGCCAATAAACTAGAACTGTCTGGAAGTGCTTGAAGTCACAGGTTGATAGCCTGTCAGGCTTTAAAAGGAAGATCTTTCCAAAAAACAAGCTCTTCAAAATGTAACGATTTGCTACAGAATGAGATGCAGAGCTCAGCCTCCCTCAAGGGGATAAAAGTCCCATAATTCTGTGTATCTAAATCAGAACTAAAATAGAATTTGGAAAACTTGATTATAACTACTATCAATTATCAAATTATGTGTTTGATCCTGATTACTGTAGAAAGTCAACTCATTTCTTAAAGGGCTCGCTTGGTTTTTGCCTACAGCCTTATCTGATGTGAAGAGCTTCCGGCCACTTATCGCTGAGCTGTGTTATACATTTTGGTCTCATTAGTGAATTTATATTTATGATATGGAGGATCTGATTCTTTTTAAGTATCAATAAGACATGAAATATAGTAAGGAGATATTGCAATGAATCATTAGGACTGAAAACGATGAATCAACAAATGCCTGTAGGACAGAGGGAGGCCTCAAGACAGACAAAACAATGGAGTCAGATTAGAAGAAAAAGGAATATTCATATCCCTCCATAAAGAGTCGAGCAGGACACCGCTCTTCAGTGGCAGGGAGGAACCTACAGAGTGGCTATGCCCCAGAAGTCTACGAGTTGGATCAGACGAGGATCAAATTAGCATGAGACCAAAACCAAACCGAGGCAGAAAGTTCATGAGTTAGTCCCTGGCATGCTGCTCAAGCAGCAGGAAGGGCAAAGATGCGGAGGGACAATCAAAAGAACAGCTCACAGGATCAGGGGCCTGGTGGGCTGGATTCACGGGCAAAGAACAAAAGATTTGCCATGTAGCTAAGCAACTGTTACCAGAGAATGCATCCTGATAGACACCTATAAACCCCCCAGGCTCCAAGTGACCTGTTTAGGGCAATGTAAGAGGGTGGGGGGGGATATAACCAAATGCAACCAGATGAAAGAAGAATTTAAACAGCTGGGTGTCTTCCAGGAGAAGAAATGATGGAAAGTGTCTGTTAGAGAACAGAAAACAAAGCTGATCTCTTTCAAATGGAAGATGTCACACTTTAGTGCTAATGAAGCAAAACCAAGAAATATTTATTGAGGACTCTCAATAAAATCCCTGGTAGTTCTTTCTCTTCTCTGATTCCAAGTTGAAAGTTTATAATTTTCCCCCATCAATCATGTGAATCGAACCATGTTATGGCATGATTCCTTTATTTCATGTTCAAGGAGCTGCCCTCATTAAATCCAACTCATGAGCACATGATTTTATGACAGAATTTAATTGTAACTTTTGAAAGTATGAAAATATTTGTTCAAACATGAAATGCTATCTACTTCGTTAAAATGAGTTGTTTTAGTATATTTTCAAACCACGACCACCTACCCTTTATTCTTTTTGCTTTGTGTTTGCAATCCACTCCTTCCCCAAAAATAATCAGCAAAAGAAAATTTGAAATGTTTACATTATTAAGAGGAGTCTCACAAACTGATAGGATCATCAGGATTCCCAAATCTGAAGGAAAATTATTTGGGGAGTGCCTTAGATTCATTTAACTGAAGAGAAGTCCAGTGGAACATTCCATTTAAAAGAATTGAAAGGCATTCTCTCAAGAGAAAACTGTAGTTTTTTTTTTTTTTAACTGACTTTTAATTTCTTTTTCTATCACAAGTATTTTGGGGCAGATTTTCCAAAATGATAGGGATTTTATAATCTAGAAGAACTGGGTCCAGAATATTTAACTACCTACATGAAAGGACCCCGATGACTAGAACCATTCCACCCTGAAGAGCCAATGAACTAGGGATAAACAACCCATCGTAAGAATTTATTCATATGTGACTGCAAATGTTATTTTATCTATTCACACATTCATTCACTTTACACTTAACACTTCAAACATTTGTTCATTAATTTGCCAAATGTTCTCTGTCTCCTTGTACTTAATACATAAGACCCGGTTTCTTCCTCCCTTCAGTGGCCATCTCTGGGAGCCTTAAAAGTCTTCAGAGATAGTGTGAAAACATAAGTCTGTTTTTCCACTTGACACAGTAAATTTGGATATTGTATAACAAATGCAAATTAATTCTATGTACTGTAGGAACATCAAAAGCCACGAAGAGTAGGTACTCTCTCTCGTCTTGGACAGTGCAACTTGTGAAGGTGGTAGAAAAATAATTTCTGGAGTTCACCTCTCCTTCTGTGTTTTATCATATAGCACTCCCTTCCCATCATGCCCTTCTCTTCCTTTCTCTTCTTTATTAAAAAAAAGAAAAAAATAGAAAACCCATTGTCATTGTCACTAGTTTGATCTCAGGATGAGGGGTAGGTGGTGAGGGTTAGTGGTGTTTCCAGTGGCGGAATTTGTGCAATTCCCTAACTGCACTTTGCTGACAATTCTCCTGAGTGGCCTGCCCGTTTGAGATGCCTGCTTTCCCATGGGGGCTTCGGGAATTAACTCTGGCTGGTTATTCTAAGTAGAGCTGCTCGGTCCTGGCTCCACACCTGTCACCTTAACTACACTTATCTGAACGGGATCCAGGATGAAAGCAAATTCATGTGAATGACTAGTTAACTGACTGCCTATAGGTGTTAGTGAGTCCATGAAAAATAAATCCTTACTCTGAAGTTATCCCTTGAGAAACATCAGTGGTTAAACATCTCAGGCAATATTTTCTCATTTTTAAAATATAGAAAAAAAATGAAAAAGAACACATGGAATAAAAGGGGAAAGGAAACAAAGTAGAAATTACTTCTGGGGGCCTCCCTGGTGGTACAGCGGGTTGAGCACTGCTCTGTGAAGCACCCGCTGCACAGCATCGTGAGTTCAATCTCTGGCCAGGGCGGGACCCACATGGCGCAGCAGACCTCTCTTGCCTCGCCCGTTGCTCCCCACAGCAGTGTGTTTCAGTCCATCTGCCTGTTCTGCCCCCCACTCTGTCTCTGGCGAATCCTTTCACCTTCCACAACTCTGACCTATACCCCCAGCTCTTGTGTGCACAAATAAATAAATCTTTTTAAAAAAGAAATTACTTCTAAATGCATACATAGCTTGAGACAACTGGCATCAATTCTGGTTGACATTCTTTCAGTCTTTGTGTCCATGTTCAAATGTTTTTCTTCATAACGTACTTTGTACATTCTTTGTAGCGGACCACTCTTTACTCCATATGAACCAGCATCTTTTCTTTATACTCTCATACTCTATAGTATAAAACAATAAGTTGTATTATAATATAAACATTTTCCCTGTTGAATTATAAACATGCATTTCAAACATTTTAATTCATCATGATCATCCTAATATCTCATGTGCCACAGTAAACTTCTTTGTATGTAATTTACTCAAGGTTACCAAAAAAAAAAAAAAAGTACTGATTTCTATAAGTGGAATTTCTGAGTTAATTACTGAGCTGCATAATTGTTTTAGAAAACATTAAAAACAACTTTCTTTGCCAAAAGCAGAAAAAGAAGGCTTGGCATCAGCTTTGGGGGGAAAAAAAAAAGTTTTGTTGCTGCTTTATCTTTTTTCCTTTTTATGCATTTTTATGGAGATAACATTGAGTTATAACATTTTATAAATTTTAGTTGTGCAGCATTATAAGCCAGTATCCATGTACAGCAGCACATCCATGTCCATCCACCACCACAAAACTGGCCCCCCTTCCACTGTCCCAACCTCCTTCTCCTCTGGAAACCCCCTCTCTGTTCTCTGTAGCTCTGAGTTTGTTTTTGTGTATTCGCTTGTTTTGTTTCTTTATATTCCGCATATGAGCAAAATCCTACTATATTTGTCATTCTCCATCTGATTCATTTTACTTAGCATCATCCCCTCAAGGTCCATCCAGTTGTCTTGAATGGAAAGATTTCATCATTTTCAGAGCTAAGTAGTAATTAGCATGTTTTTATCATAACATTTTTATATGAGATCCCACTTAATGCTCATGCACTATCCTGCTTTATGAATGAACTTCATATAATTAACTGACCTGTCATTGAATACTTAGCTAATTTTAGATGTTTTATATTATTGTTTTCTTAATGAACATCTCATCACTAAATCTTTGTGAACAAATCTAGGTGTTTTTTTTTTTTCCCCATGAGTAAATTCACAAAGGAAAACTTGTTGGATAATGTAGATTCAAAAGATATTTGTGTATTTAAAGGCTTTTCATAGATATGACCAAAATTGAATCTTTACAACTTATATCAGTTTAAACCCCTATCAGCAATATAGAAAAAAGTCCTGTATTCCTGTATTTTCCTGTATTATCACAAAAAAATACATCTTAAACTTCTTTTCTCACTCACTGTATTTACAGATACAAAAGTACCTAAATTTGCCATTATTTGTATTTAAAACCAATTCCAAGGAAAAATTGTTTAGCACAATTTCTTTTTTACCATTTTGATTAAGGGATTAAATTAAAACCTCAGAAGAAAATCTCAACAATTTATGTGGTTTGGGTTTAGGGTGTTTTGAAATTAAAATATTTGACAATTCATCTTTTTGTGTAGTGATCTCGATATGAATTTCTGCCACATTTTATGTTATTTCTGATAAAAGCAGAGAATTTCTAAAGGTTTTGGTCTTTTAAAAAATAAGCAGAAGAATGAACTGTCAGCACTGCAGACCTTGAAGGTATGGTATAGATTTTATTTCTGAACGTGCAAGGCTGGACACCGCACGTACAGGGACAGGGACAGCCTGCCTTTCTGAGCCGCCCACCCCCAGCCCCCACTTTTCTTGACGCCGTCTACTGGGTTTCTCCAAGCAGTGGCCCCTCCACTCAGCGCACGTGCTCATCCTGCCACAGGAAGATGACGTTCAGTCTGACGTGAGCGTCAGGCCAGATGTGACAGCAGAGAACCTTTGAAGGCAAACAAACAATGTAAAAAGTCTTTTTTGAGGGGCCAAACTCGAATCCTGCCAGGTATTAACTTTTCTCTTGGGAATATGGTTATTTTATTACTTGTTCACAGTCCTGTGAGGGGGATGGAAGTCTAGAGAGAAATGCATGCAGGTGAACAAGGTGGGGAAGTAGGTGTGCCTGAGGGCGAGAGGGAGCAGGTGTGTGGGCAGAGCTGACCTCAGGGGCGCAGACCCCTCTGGAAGCGGGAGGAGAGCCGGTCTGGCCGGTGATGGACAGCCTTCCAGCCAGAGGCCAGGCCATCTCTGGGCCAGAGCACCAACAGCTCCTCCTTTCCAAGGCCTAAAGGGAGACTAAATGTTGCCATTTTCAACAAAATGGAAGGAGTTCGAGGGAATGGTGTGTAGTATTCAAGTCAGAATGACAAAGACAGATATTGGATGTTTGCATAGCAAGACAGTTTAACACAGCAAAATACTTATAAAAACTAGTGATACACTCCTAAGTGGAATGAGGCTTCTGAGGTGAGGAGGAAGGGGCAAGTGAGTGCGGGGAGTGGCGGTGGGAAAAATTTTCATGTTATCCACCGATAAAATGATGTGATGATAGTAGCTGTATAGTAAGATCCATTTTGGGAGTCAATGAAAAAATATTCTCCCAAAGGCATGGGGAGAGACAGAACGGGAGGGGAGGCGACAACAGTTGACCCTTGGAGGTGAGAGCAGGTACTTCACTTGGAGAATGAGGCGGTGTCTTCTTAAGGGTCCTCTGCGATAATTTCTATTTCCTGCCCCCCATCTCCCGCCTTGTCCCTGTGGGGAGATGGGGCAAGATAAGAGGGTTAACACAAAATCCAGGAGGCTTCCATGAGAAATAGGCACTTCCAGCTTGACATTCCCCTAAATACATGCCCAAATGTGAGGGGTGATGACGGCTCTCTTAGCACCAAATGACAACTTTTCATGTCACACCCAAGTCCTTCAAGGTCAAGAAGCAAGTCTTTCTCATCTTGGGTGACAATGGCGATAGAACTGGGCATCATTTTTTCATTTACTTTCGTCACATTATAAGCACATATCATTTCTTCCAGTAGATGGTTTTCAAAGTCTTGCTCCATAGATTTGACAGAACTGTTTTTGTTAATCACATCATTATTATTCAACCATTTAAGGGGAGTCTTTTAGACACCACAGAGTAGGTTAGGAATATTTCACAAAACAGCTCATCTGTCCCGCAACTTTAAAAAGATACTATTATATTATTTTATCAGGTGAGAAAACTAAGATCCAGTCAAAATTTAAACTCAGAGATTTTGCTTTGTTTCCCCTCCTGAATCCAAACCCTGTCACCCTAAGTGTATATATAGATAAATATGAATATCTATCTATCTATCTATCTATCTATCTATCTATCTATCTATCTATCTATCTATCTATCTATCTGAATCTTCTGCTCTTCTGCAGTTTCATCTCTCCCAGGTATTGAGATTTTATTTATTTTATCTGTTACCACTAATAACAATATTTAAAAAAATAATTCAATATGTGATGATAGTGTGAAAAGTAAACATGGTAATTAGACAACATCAAAATGAAGTTAATTATGGCCTTGGTGACGAGGGAGGTTTGTGTACAATAGTGAAGACGTGTGAAGCTTTCTTTGCGAAGGCAGAGCACTCACGCCTGCCATCCACAGGGCCATGTTCATTTCAGGAGCAGATCAGGAGAATGAGCAACCTTTGGACTATGTGGCATCACACATGTAATTTGTGCTCTGGACTGTTATTCATACAGGGCTTTCTCTGTTACTTTCTCCTTCCCCATGTTTCCTTTTGAGGAGATGTATTCAGTCCTGAGTTGTCTATGTGTAGCACTTCAATCTAGAGTCCTTTGCCGACTCCATCGGCAACCCAATTCCTGATTCCAAGATCAACTCCTGGATCACATCTGTGTACCATCGCATTTCTGGTCAAGAACTTCCAGAATTGTACAAGCATCTGATCAAGTATTCCTAGACCATTACCGTAATTGTTAAAATTCACAGGAATTAGGCTACTCACATCTTCTGGTATAGTTTATATTCTGTACCACAGCCTTTCCACCTACAGTCACAAGTAGCTGGTTTAAAATTACCATTCACCCAACCTTGCATTGTTAATGGAATGGGAGCAGTGGGCCATCAAGCTAAGGAGCAGACTGCTTTGACTTTGGACCATAGCTTTTGTTGTGTGTTACATTTCATCTGAATGCTCCATCTAAGAGAGACCTGAGTATGATGCTTGTCCTAGTTCATGCTTTCATTCTTTTTGTTCTGCTAGTTTTTAAAAATGTGTGTCCAGTTCCAGTCAGGGCTTGTTTCCCCAGCTGTGATTTGCGTACTCAGCAGCTAAGCCAATGGATTCTGATCACCCCTATGCCTATCTCCCCATCCTAAAATGTCTGTCAGTGCAGAGAAACCTCAGCTTGGGAGAAAGTGGCTGGATTTGCATATTTGGTTTTTGAAGTGCAGAGTGTTCATTTTTCACTTACATTGGCTTTGCTTTCTTGCCAAACCCACTTTCAGGGAAGAAAGCACCCCACTTTTATTTTCCCCATCCTGGCCCCTAACAGCTGATTCTTTAGATGTGTGTGTTTGTCCAAACAGATGAGAACCCATCTCATCTTTTTTCGCTTTTTCCTATCAAAATACAACTTTCCATATAGGCTGTTTCTCACATTTTCCAATTTGACTTCTGTATCAAACTCTTGCTAGGGATGGTAATGAGCTTGCCATGGCAATTTCAGGTTTCTCTACTAAAGAAATCCTATTCTACCTGGCATGATAATTAAGGTTATTAATGAGGGATTGAATTAGTAGAAAAACAGTAGACTGAGCCACAGTGATTTGCTTGATGTAGGTTAATAATCATACATTATAGAGCATTTGCGGCTTCCTTAGACCTGGAGTAGAAGCAATGGTGGCAAAGAGCATTGTGATCAAATCCACACTAATGAAGTAACATTTGGAGCTCAGCAGGGGACAAAAAGGAAGGTATTGTTATTGTGATTGCCAGAGTATTGTCCTTTACCATTTTAGGATGCATTGAAATGCATAAGTAATAATTGTATTTGCATTTATAAAGAAAGCTCCAACCAAGTCCCCAGCTCCTTTAAAAAGGCAAGACTAGGGGGTGAAAATCATGAAACTGGTGTCTTGAAGCAACAGTTATTTGGGGAGGGAAACTTTTCCCTCTGTGCAGCTGGTTCAAATCCATAATAAGACAGATTGGAGTCTGTGCAACTCAAGATTGATAGGTTAAATTGTTTACACAGAATTGCTTTGAAAGAATCTACTTTTACAGGCAAGACCTCAGAATTCCTGTTAGGAAATTCTCAGAATTTCGCCCACAGTATGAAAGGCCAACTGGGTGGAGGGGGGGTTGGTGATGTACAGGAGTTGGATTTGCCTCCGATAGCTTTGGGATTGAATTGGTTTGCTTTCTCGAAGTGACTGTGATGAAGGACAAAAGAGTAAAGAGGTTGGAAAGGAGGCACCTTGAGACCAGAGACCTGGCTCACACCAAGAGGTGGGGGTAGAAGGGATTAACAACCACTAACTCGAATCAGTACAAAGATTCTTAGGCACCAACCACTAGATCATAAGGCCCAAGCAAATATCTCTGGAATCCATTGTAATAATCTCCGGAGGGCACATGCTTGTAGAATCTTCTCAAGCACCTCCCTACCAAAAGAAGACTATATCAATGCAGTCTCTGCACTGGCTACGGGCAGCCATCTTATTGCCCACCTGTGACTATGCAGGTGCTTCTCCCCACTAACTCTCCTCTGAAGGGCAGCAACCTTCCTGCCTGCCTTTGATTAAGTGTTCTTTGCTCTTCTGTCCATTTTCCTAATAAACCTGTTCTTTAAAATAACTAACGTCTCTGCCTCTTGGAGAAACTTGCCTGGGTACTCACTGCGCACTGTGAACAGGGAGCTCTGGTGAAACCTTTCCCAGAGTGAACACAAGAACCCCGCACTCCAAACCTCACACTCAAAAAATGACATCATCTGCATTAGAAAGGAAGCAGGAAACCTAGGTGGGTAGAGAAATTCTCCAAGAAGTTTGGCAGCTGAAGACAGCCTAGGCCAGACCCAGGGATTTGGAAATCTAAGTAGGTAGAGGTGGTCCCCAAAGACCTTTTTAAAAATTAGCTTTGGAGCTGGGCCCCCATAATAAAATCCTGTAGATGGGGTGTCTTGAACGAAAATATGTTTTCTTCCAGTCTGGAAGCTGGAAAGTCTAAGACGAAGGTTCTGGTAAGATCTGTCTTCCTGGTGGAAGGTGGCTAGCCTCCTGCTGTGCTCTCTGGTTGCCTCTCATTTATGTACAAGGGCTGGTGGAAGGAAGGTTGTGGTGGGAAGAAGTTGTCCATTGATGGTGATCCATATTGAAGCCCCTGGGTTGCGATCAGGTCCCCCCTCATTCCTGGCCTGCATTTCACTGGAATGGAGCCACAGTGAATCACATGTCATCCTACTCCATATTGAGAGTGACCAGCTGTCACCAGTTTATCTTTGTCACTGCTGGTTTCTGGGAACCGCTGACCTGGGGGACTGGGTTAGGGGTTTGGGTGAGGGGCCTGTGTGACCGTTCAGTTCCTTCTGTTGGCCAAGAGCAGTTCCCTTGTTTGTTTTCTCCCTGCTTTCCTCCCTCTCTCCAACTCCCTGGTAGAAGGACCAATGGGAAGGATGTGCCCAACACAGGTGAGTTTAAACTGAGCTCTGCTTCTCATATTCCATAAGGCGTCAGGAAGGGAACTCTGAGCACAAGCGCTCTGGACAGACCGCTGGGAACAGCAGGGATGCTGTTTAGCAGCAGAGGGTAGCCACATGTACAGGAAGGTCTCAGAGCAAGCCCAGCACCTCATGCTAAACACGACTGTTTTCTGGTGACTTCTTGGTCCAGCGTGAGGAGCAGCTCTGGAGATTGCAAGGCTGCTGGGTCAGCCCCCAGGCTCTGCGCTTAGCCTGTGTGAATTTAGATCCTGAATCTGTCCCAATCATTAGTGGCTGGGTCCCCATAAAATAAGGCAGTGATAGCAGTGTCCCCGTGGTGGTTTGGAGAAGGAATAGATGAGCTAGTGTACATGAAGTGCTTGACTTATAATACATTCTTTGCAAATAGTAGCTAATCTTGCTATTACGAAAAGTCTGTAATGTGGTCAGTGGCACAGTTATTGAGACTTGATCCCTTCAGACTCACCAGGGTGGGCACAGAGGACTCACTGAGGAACAACCATCTGTGTGCCCTTGCAGAATGCCAAGAGTCACAGGTGGGACCCCCTGAAAGCATGGATTGGACAGGAGACTTGTGACTGCGATAAGGGTGGTGAAGAGATTTCTGGAACTGTGGGGCTGTGGGAAGGGAACCTGGGACTTGGCTGGGGCTTGTCAAACAGAGCTATGAAAGAGAGGTAGTCTGGGCTCTCACAATCCCTCCTTTATGCCCACGTCAGTCACCAGGGAAAAGCCAGGGCATCGCAGGCCAAGGAGAATCTGGTTCTCTGGGATGTTCCTGGCCACCTTTGAGAAACTACCATAAGTAACAAAGTCAAAGGACCACAGATTAGACCGGCTGTGCAAGCAGCAGGCTGTTGTCAACATGAAAAGAATTTGTCTGGGAGTACCTGGGAGTCCCTGCAGCAGGTAGCTGGTCTTGGTGCCTCCCGAGGGGCCTAAGTGTCAGGACAACTGCTCGCTTCCCTCCCACGGTGTTCAAATCGATGCTCATGATGAAACCTCATGTGGTGGTTATTTTAAAAAATCCTTACTCAAAACAAATGCCAGGGGCAAGTGCGCTTGGGTGGGGTTGAGTTGCCTGTGGCCTGAGGAAGATCATCTAGTCCTGGGAGAGGCCAAGAAGGAAAGAATTTGCAATAACGACTTTGTAAATACATCATCTTGCTCCTGTGTTGGAGGGTGGTATATTTTTCTATTTTTTTTTTTTTAATCATCTTTTCAGCCAAAGCTTCATTTGTTTTGTGCAGGGAGGTGTATAATAGGCAGGCCAGCCAGCTGATTTTTATAGAGTCCGTTTGTAGCTTAAACAAAGATGAGGGATTTGGAGGATAAAGAGAGCCTGAAATATATCAGATTATGCATTTTTTCCCCCAAAGATTTGCTAATTCCCCTCTTTGACAGAGCTGAGTATGTTGAGCATTTCACTCTTTCAGTTGCCAATCAAAGACAAGACAGTTAAGTGTTAAACTGGAATTTTTCCTAAATTTCACATAACCCAGCTCTGTTACCTTAGCCGATCCGGGTAAGCAAATACGTGTTACCCTCAAACACTGTAGCATTATGATAAACAGTAGGATACATAAAGCTGAACTGGAAAAGCCTCTTTTAATATGAGAAATACATTTGCAACGTGAGTAGAAAGAGCTAGAGGTTTACATTTGTGTTTTTAATGTGAAAGATGAAGTTTGCTTTGAAATCTGAAATCACCTGAAAGACAGCGAGAAAAGGTAGAGCTTGAGTTTTCTGCGACAGAGATGTTCACCTTTTCCAAGTCAGTGGCTTGGCACCCACGTTCTCAGGATCTGACCGATAATGATATGAACCAGGTTTCACGCTCACTGGATTTTTAAAAGTGATTTTAATTTCTTGGTGGGGTTAGCACATTGCAAGCTTCTGAGACAAAAAGTCTTAGGACTCTCATTCTTCAGTTCTTCCCTCCCTTCGCCAGTGAGGTCGTCGCTTTCTCTCGTATAGCCGTTTAATGGATGTTTGTCGTGCTCTCGCCTTGCACAGAGCCAGGTCTTTTGGGGAAGGTAGCTCCAGCCCTCACAGGAGACCATTCCACAGACATCCATGCACACACACACACCCTGTGCGTCTCATAGCAGAAGGACAGACATCACATGAGCTGCTGTCCTGGGCAAGAAGGAGACTTAAATTGCAAATGTCTTGTAACTATTTATGTCATTAAGATGTCCATAGAATGGCTTCTCTGGTGGCCAAGGGTTAAGACACAGCACTACGAAGCATCCACAGCCACTGCAGCAGGAGTTCGATCCTTGGCCAGGGAGGTGACACACGTGGCACAGCAGACCTCTCCTGTCTGCCCGCTGCTCCCCTCAGCAGTGTGTTTCAGCCGATCTGCCTGTTCTGTTCCCCACTCTGTCTCTGGTGACTCCTCTTACACCCTGCACCTGTGGCCTGTTCTTATATGCATATATAAGTAAATCTTAAAAAAAAAAAAGATGTCCATAAATGCAAAACAAAGTAACAGTTTGTTCCTTCTTACTTTACTAGCTTTTGAGTACCTAAACACATTTCAAGTACTGTTTAACACTTTGTGTGATACTTGCCACTTAAGTATGCTGTTTATTCTCTCTCCCCTTCTCATACACTAACATGCAGCTTCTGTGGCAGTCGATTTCTTCTAGCCCTTGGCGGGAAGGCTCTGCTTTGGGCAAGGCTTGCTGCATGAGGGCTTATCCCATGTCAGCCTCCATGGTTTTCCTCGGTTTTTGTTTGCTTGTTATTTTCCTGTTCCAACAACATTTTTTGCATAGCCCTTTCTTCTTTTCCCATACCAGGCCATGCTTCTTTTCCTTCTCTCCTGCCCTCCACTTTATCCCCACACTGCTTTAATTAGGCCCCATCGTTCTTATGTGTAGAATTAAGGAACGGACACAACTTTCACCCATCACAGAACTCTCAGTTTCCTGGGCAGGCCTGCGCGCTAGTCTCCAGCAAGATGTGACAAGAGGAGTACAGTGTCGTGGCTCATCCTCTGGTCTTACAGTGTTTAGAAGCCTTGGACCTCCCTGGTGGTGCAAGGGGTTGAGCGTCACACTTGTGGGGCTTCCACAGCAGCTACTGCAGCACGAGTTCGATCCCCGGCCAGGGAGGGGACTCACATGGTGCAGCAGACCTCTCCTGCCTCACCCGCTGCTCCCCTCAGCAGTGTGTTTCAGTCCATCTGCCTGTTCTGCTCCCCACTGTCTCTGGTGAATCCTCTCACCCCCCCCCCAATACCTCTGGCTATACCCCAGCTCTTATATGCATAAATAAATAAATAAATAAACAAACAAACAAATAAATAAATAAATCTTAAAAAAAAGAAAAGAAACCTTCTTGAGCATTCATTCATTCATAGCTTCTTTTTATTTCTCTGTAAACCTCGGGCTGAAGTATAAGTAGGTCGCTTCCCAGGTCACTATTCTATCAGATGTGTGGCCATTGAATGAATATGATCTGCCTCCTCTTTAGAAACCAAAACAGAGACCTGAAAAGAGCAGACTCAATCAAAATTTAGAAATGGAAGTGTTTACTGTCAGGGCAGGAGGCGTGGATGGACTTGAAGTAAGAGCTTCCCGGGCTGGACGGATCTAAGGAAACACACACTGGCTTCTGATGGGGCAAGCGTGTTCCCTAAGTGGCCATCAGGTCTTTTGCGCTCCCGAAGCATAACGCTATCTTTTGTGTTTGAAGGATAATTCAGTAAGCAGGAGGGTGAGGGGTGCCTTGGACAGGGGGGCTCCTGAGCCCCTTCTCCGCTGCCTCCCAGGACCGGCTCTGCCCCTCACATACGGCGGGTGTTTCGCGGTGATGTCAGACAAGGCTTGGCCTCGCGGTGCAGCAGCTTGTTTTGCTTGGGAATCGCGCCGGCAAAAATAAGTTTTCTTTTTACAGACTGGAACTTCCCTGCCCCTCCCCAGGGCCACCGCGGGTCACATTGTCCTTTTTTGGTGGCCTGGCATTTTGTGTCCTCTCTGAGCCCCAGGGAGCAGCTGCCTGAATTACCGGTCCTGCTTTAAGTCTCCCCAAATGCAAACGGACACCCCACCCATCTTCTGACTTATTTAGCTTGATTTATTCATCTGTGCAGGTACAGAGGAAATAACTTGCCATCAAACCGCCTGAACTATGCTGTTTTCCTAAAGCAGTCTGAACCACATTAGTGCAAACATCGCTAAAAAAATAATTGTACCCACACACCTCTAAATACACCTATGTCATTCCTATGCTCCAGGTTCTTACCATTAGGGTCTACTTAAAGCGTTTGAATGAGACCCAGTTTTCCTTTTTTTTCCTGGGAAATGCACAAAGATGGATTCTGAACTGTTTTGTCATCTGCTGAATATTTCTCTCTTGCTTTGCTTTAATTCTGACCAGCGTTCAAAGATACCCTAAACAGCCATGGAGCGCACGTTATCGGTAATGACTGGTTGTAAACGATTTCAAGCTGGTCTTCCCTCCTCTTAAAGCTTCCTTGCAGATAATATCTGGTGATTCCTCTAAGGTGGTTTAAATAGCTTTTCATTGTCAGCACTTCACTTAATGTGGAGGAGCATTTCCTGGCTGCTGTGGCGCTGACCCACCGTGGATGCCAGATACCCATTTGGGTTTGAATGAACTCAAACAGCTTCATTCTGCTGCTGTGTTTTTTTCTCATCCTGCTCGCCTTCTGTTATTTCACATGAGTTAAGTAAAAGCGTACTTATCGAACAACTGCCTATACCTGGTGCATTCAGAAGTCCCAGTGAATTTGACCGTGACCCTGTTAGTTTGGAATTATCATTGTCATTTGCCAGGAGACTCAAGACTCAGAGAGGTTAGTTCACTTCTCCTGGGCCACACAGCAAGTGAGGGGTGGCGCTGAGTTCAAACATAAAGGTTTTTTTTTTTTAATTCCTAAACTCAGCCTCTGTTGAACTAAGCTACATGCACTAAATGCTGATGGAGGTAAAATGCTTTTTAAGTGGTAACTGCATAGTTTTAATTTAATAGACATTTATTGCATTTTAGAAAGTTACTAGTTTTCTGTTTAACATTGAAATGTGAAAATTAGTTTTAGGATAAATTTTTTAAAAGTTTTTAAGGAATATATATTTTTTCTCAGTTTATATATTGTTCATATTTTGGATTTTTAAAAAAATGTATTTGTTTTATTGAGGTGACTTTGGCTTACAACACTAAATATGATTTAGGGGTATAGAGTCACACGTGTGCTACCACACCACACCCCCACACCCACCAACAAGGCACCCCTAGTCCTCCACCATAGTCCACTAGGCCCCCTGACGCCTTTGGCCCCCTGACCCTCCTACTCTCTTCCTCTGGCAGCCTCAACTATAAGGAATATATTTGAAGAAAAACATTAAATAAGCAATAATTGGTGACTACGTGACATAAATACATATACACGTAAGTTACACATATATGTACTATTCAGATGTAGACAGACATCTCATCTACCATACACACTAAATGAACACTGACCAAGCTGTAGTGTCTGCTCCCGCCAGGGGGTCAGCCCCAGCATCCTTGTGGGCAGGTGAGTGGCGAGAAGAGGAAAGGCGTCCGCTGTGACCTGTTGGGAGGCCATCGTTATGGGGAAGCTGGCGGGGATAACTAGAAGCTGGGCACCCATGGTGGCTGGTTAGGGGAGAATGTTTGCCATTCTCTCCTGGGTCTGAAGTTGGAAGTAGGAACAAAACCTCAGGCAGGTGTCAAGTCCTGGGCAGTTTTCGTCTAGAGAAGTCATCGTTTGGCTGTCTGGGGAGAGTCTGACTCACAACAGCCGACTTCCTGGGAAGTTTACAGCAGACAGTGGGGTGGGTTTCTCCGCAGGTTCCTGTAGGCTGCGGGCCAAAGTTGGACATCTACGCACGACCTGGACACTGCCCATGTGTAATCAGTGTCTATAATCTCTAGAGGGGGAAGAGAGACAGATGTAGTTCTAGTCCTCTGTCCCAACAGATACTTAGATCACTCCTGTGCTGATGGCTTCCCATTACCAATAGGTCAGGTGCAGGTCAGTGAAACAGACAGTGGTCATCTTGAGTTCTTGCATCCAAGGAGTATCTCTGTTTCTTCTCTGTGTGGACAAGCAGTTACAAAAGAGAATAGGACAAATCTTTATTAAAATCTGAGATTCTGACTTCTGGGGCAGAGTAAATAGATCCCAGCCTTCTGCTTTTACCAATGACATGTGGTATCACCACCTCCAAGGGCATCGTTTGGTGCCCCCAGCTCCCCTCCACGTGCCTCTAGGCAAAAGTCCTAGTCCCCATTGGCGAACTAAGGGACAAAAGCAGCGTGCGGCTTCATCACACTGTACCCCCTAAAAGTGCATGTACCACTCAGGAAAGCTTCTCTGTGAATCCTTTAATTGTCCTCTCATGTATTATTTTTGAATTTCAATTTTAAATCCTTTCTTTTTTGTAGAAGGAACAGACTCAGCTCCCCATCATTATCTGGGTTGCTATATAATGGGGTGGGGATAATGCAATAAGTATTGGCCTGGCTCAGGAGAGCTAGACAGTGAACATCATTTGGCGGGGAGCGTGGCCTGGGGGAGCTGACTTGGCTTGATGACTTTGCTGTGACCCAATTTGAAAAGATACCCTAAGGATGAGAGCCTGAACCGGGGTCGGGGAGGAGCCTCTGAGCCTAACACTGGCTTTATTCACTCAACAAACATTCAGTGTGCTCCCCTGCCTGCCAGAGCCCCTGTGGAAGGCTCAGACGAACAAGACAGCACTTGTGGCTATAGGAGTGCACAGAGACGCATAGTAGTTGTCAGCTCTGAGATGACCGCCCCTCCACCTCATGTCCACACATTTCCCTGCACCCACACACCCATCTCGAAAACAACATCTTCACGTTGAGCTCTATACCCAAATATTACGGCAAAGAAATAAGGTTTACGCTAGATGGAGTTTTCTTAAACTTTGTTAAAAATGTTTATAATAAGCAGGGGCCAGGAATGGACTTTGGGTTTTTAACCTCATGTTTAATATTTAAATTTATTATTATGACAACAAATACCTTAAAGATTATTTTCAATATTTGCAACATGCAAATATTTTATATTCCTCTGCACTCTGATTGGCTACAATGTCCTAGTACCCTGCTGGGCATTGAGAATATAGAGGAATAGACAAAGATTCTAACTTCATGGGCTTTGCATTTGAATGAAAATCTTCCTCCTATTATAGATGGTAGAAAGTGCCCTGGCAAGAAGAACCCCCGCTCCCCCGTACCCAGAGAGCTCTGGGAGGTGGTGGAGAGAGTTGCGTATCAAAAATGGCCAGCAAAGGACTCATCGGCATTTTAACAGAGATCTAAGGAAGGGAGGGGAGAATTCAAGAGGACCTGAGTCATAAAGGGCCTCATAGACAAGAGGACATACAATTCAAAGTCCTGAGGTTAGGGCCAAATGAAGACCATTTGAAATGATAAGATTATGAGTTATGAGGGGTTTTATTGAGTAGCCGAGAAAGGCAGTCAGGTTATTATAATACCTAATTTTTAAGTATTCTCTTCCAAACTCTTTGTTGTAACACCTGTGCAGCTTGCATACATTAAAGAAGAATCTGTGAATACACACTTTTTATTGAGCACCTATTACACAACATAGATGAACAAGTCATGGTCTTGATCTAGAAGACTGAACAACCAAATAGATAAGAAGGAGCTACTGATAGACCCTGTGGCATGATAAGTGCCGAAGCCTAGGAGTTGTGCTCGCTAGGGCATGCTGGCCTGTACGCCTGAGGCTGGGAGGGAGTGACGTTTACTCTACGTCTTGAAGAATGAATACTTCCTCAAGCGGGCAGGCCATCTGAGCCTAGTCTTCTTTTTTAAATCGTATATTCTTTCCCCCCCCCCCTTTTTCCTTTATATATATTCAACATCAGTCGTGGTCCCCATCACCAGTGCACCATCACCTCAGTCCCTTGTCTGAGCCTAGCCTTTTACTGCCCACCCGATAGCTGTTTCACCACACTGTACAATCACAGAGCTGCAGGGGGCTGAGAATATCTGGGTCAACTCTCAAGCCAAGGTGCAGCCTGGCACAATGCTTGGAAGTGTGGGTTGGAATCTTGGGTGACCCCAATAGGACCGTGCTCTGGGAAAGTCCCTTGTGTGCCTCACTTGTCATCTGTAAAATAGGGACGCCAAGGGTACCTATGTTATAAGGCTGTTCGGAGTGGCCTATGAGCTTAAATGCAGATATATTTTTAGCAGACTAACCAAGACATAGTAAGAAAGCTTTCACAAGAAAGAGCCGTTGCTGTGAATGGGAGACTGAGTTCCACCCAAGCCAAGTCATCTGCATAATGCTTCATAGGTGATCATTGAACAACTTGGATTAGAACCCACATATTCTACTTCCTAGTCCAAGAATCGCTCCTAGACACAACATTTCATACTAACTTAAACTAATTTATGGTGTCTTCATTGTTCATTTAAACAAAACAGAGTTGAAGCTTGTTCTCAGTTTGCTGAGCCATGATTTACGGCTTAGGAAACAAAACAGATCGCTGATTCAAACCGCATCTCTGGTTCCCTAAACTTGTCCGAAGCTACTTGCAAAAGTCACTGTCCTTTCGCTCTCTAGCCTTTTGGCCTAAATCCTCTGGACACCGGCCTGCAGCCCAACTCTATCGAGACAGCAACTGCAGGCTTCCAGGTGAGGCAAAAACAAAGTCGCCTCCCACTGCTTTGTTTTGGGGGAAGAGGGGGCTGGCGTGAACTACCTCTGTGACACACAGTCCTTGCTTCTGTGACAAGCGACTGCTTCACCATGCAGATTTGCTAACCCATGGCCCACGGCCACATTCATGTCCCCTTTCCTGCCTTGACTTCTCAATTGGGAGCTTGAACTTTAGAGAGCTTAGGAGAAAGCTTTTTTAAAAGTGATGTCAATTCTTGTTCATCGTTTAATTAAGAAGTCTAGTTAATTTCATCTAGAGCGTTAAAAGAGAGGGACCAGAATTTTATCAAGGAAATGGATGATTCTGCAGCCAAAATTCACCTTTTGGTCTTGGGCAAAGTAGGGTATGAAAATTATAGGCCAAATGTGAAAAATTTGGGCTCTTATCCACTGTTTCGGATTTCTTTTCACCAACAGTTTTGGACTCCTTATCCGTTTGCTCCAACTATCAATGTGGATAATTGGGAACTGACCCTGATTTAACTTGCAATTTTTCAGTGCCAGTTTATGGGTCTCTGCAGTCACTCTTGTGTGAGGCCACAAATGAAAAGATAAGGTTGATTGTTTCTAATCTTGCAACAAAAATCCAAGCATGCACATCCTCAGTCATTTGAGGACAGTTTTATCAGCAGTTTCACCATGAGAGGTTGCAGGCTAAGTATGTAAATTGTCAGAGGACAGAGCTTTGGAATGAAGAAGTTCAGGGTTTGTCACCTTTAGCTACCAGCCAATGCTGCATTCCTCCCCTGTCATTTGACTGTCAAGAGACTTGAACTTGGGCTTGCAAACTTTGGCTGAGAGAGAGAGGGATTTCCATCTTCTGGGGAGGGAGGCAGGCAATCTTACATTGCTGTTAGAGTTGGGAAATATTTTCTTGGATTGAGATGAATGTTACCTCTTTATAGATTATAGCCATTAGTAAAATAAAAGAGTTCCAAATTTGGTCTTTTATTGGAACACGGCAAATACTTAGAAATGGGAATTATCATTATCAGTACTATTGTCTTAAAAGTAAGCAAAAGAGATGTTACATGAAGAAAAATATTTGATTTGCCTATTCATTGTGTATGATTAAATTTGCTTAATTAGGTCAATAGGGACCTGACAAAGCCAAGACTTGTTGGACTTAACTGAGTGGATTTTTGATGGTTGCTATGATGCTGGTAGCTCAAAGCTGCCCTCTGACCCACCGAGACATGGGTTTGAATCCAGATGTGTCCTTCGGGATTCAACTATAGAAACAGAACCAGCAGGAGGTTCTGTATATGGCAAGTAACCGTCTGAAGTGGCTATGGGGAAGCCTAAACAAATCCAAAAATTACAGGGCAGTCCGATGGGGAGGGCAGACTAGAACACAGGATAAGCTGAGGCTGTGATTTGAAGGGGATTTCTCCTTCCCCAGGCCAGTTTTCAGTTAGCTCGACTCTGAGGACCTTTAACTGATGGAATCAGTCCCACCCAGGCTATCTGGGACAATGTCCTTTGCTTAAAGTGAGCTGATGATGGTCTTTATTCATATTTGCAGAATCCCTTTCCAGGGACACTTAGGTGAGTGTTTAATTAAATTACCGGTAGTTAGAGCTTGGCCAAATGAACAATCCAACTGGCCATCCCACCAGGCTGTGCCATGGACTCGATGTGACAGTGAGAGCATGGACCTCTCTGCACTTGACCTTTCTCTCCTGTAAAAGCACGATTAAAATTGTTGTAAGAAGACAGGTATTTAAATTGGCTGCTGATGATGCTTATAGTTCTCCCCAGGATCCATATCTGGATTGTTTTTATTTCAAGTGGTTGAGCTTCACTGAACTTCGGTTTTCTCATCTGTGAAATGGGAAGAATAATACTATCTATCATGCAATCATTGCCATGAGAGGTGAAGTACCAGCAAATCATAGTGACAGCCAGCACCTGGGGAACAATTACCTGGGCAGATGCTGTTGTAAATGCATTACCTGCATTATCTCATTCGAGATCGACAGTAAACATCACTGTAGTGACATTCATAACTAGAAATATAAATATAATTTTAAGGGAGAAAACTTTGCTAAAACCTCCATGGGGCAGGAGCAAGAAGGGTGAGATGCTGGGACACTTGAGCATCTTCAAATGGATCAGTGGGATGGATGATGGACATACATACATAGAAGTATATTTACTTTCAGGATACAATCTTATTCCCATCCATTTCATTAATTTTCTGTTTTAAACCACTTCATCGAGGTATGAATTACCTACCAAAAATGGTCCACTTTTTGTGATAAGACCACTTAACATAAGATCCGCCTTCATAGCTTACTCTTAATTATAGGACACAATGCAGCTGTGGGCTTTATGTGTACATTAGCTCTCTGGCACTCAGTCATCTTGAGCAACTGAAACGGAGCACACTCCGAGAACGAGGTCTATTTTTAAGTGATTGTTGATGCTACAGAAGGCCTTATCGAAGAACAAAGGGCAAAAGGATACTCATTCTCTGTGGAACTAACATTATGGAAATAAAATTATTTTAACTTACTTCATTGATCTTATGAATATATCCTATCAAGCTAATGAACTCCCTGTGGCTCATCGTAAGCATTTTCTTTATCACCAAAAGAACATGGCTTCCTTTGGCGGGCCATGTCTCCTGCTAAATTATTTTAGCTTCCTCGGAGGGAGTCAGCCACAACAGAAAGCTAACAAAGCGAGCTGTGAGTCTCGACTCAAACAGCTGAATCATGTTTATGTCAAAAAGAAAGAAATAGAAAACCAAGAAGTTGATAAAGGTTGTTTAACCACAAATTGGCTGTGTAATTTTTTTCTTTTGTATTTGATCATACTCTTTCATATTATGGTTGATTCCTGCTTATCTACCTGCTCATTTTGAGTTTCAGTTTGTATCTTTTGCTTCAATATGTGAATATTTTGATTCTGGAAATGTGTACAGCCGGGTTTGGCAGTTTAATTTTGGCAAAGTAAAGATGGGGTCACTAGTTCCAGCGGTCTAAAAATACTCTTTTAAGAGCAATAGATATGTGTACTGTATCTATTACTGCAGCATTCCCAACAGAATGTTCTGGGGAGCACGTCTGCAGGTGTCAATAAATACAAGCAAAAAGTTCCATCTAAGATCAAGTAAGTTTGGGAAACTATATTCTAATACATAAACAAGGTTCTTTGAAATAGCACAGCTTTTAAAATGTGATGATTTGTACAAATCTCTAAAATGGAAAGTATCTGTGATTCCCAAATGTAGTTGATCATATCCTCCTGTCTCTCACTTTGTAATTTTTTTCTCAAAGGATATTTACAGGATATATTCTGAGAGGTGATGAAACAGTCAGTGGCTATATGTATACTAATTGGCTGCTTGTAATATGCTGATCTCAATTTTTTGCCAAGTGTCGTATCCAAAGATGGCGCCAGAACATTTGGGAACAAGACAACTAGAAACCCATAGACTTGATGTTATCTTGAAATCCTTTGAGACTATTTTCATTGGTAGACTTAGCTTATTAAGTAGATTGAAAACACACACACACACACACACACACAAAACTAGTACAATGCTCAACATCCAGAAGAAGCTAAATTCTCCAGTGATAAAGGAATATGCCTAACTCCCAATACTCCTTCAATAAAACTAACCTTTATCAATTTTTCAGAGGGAACAATTCTTCTTATTTATTTGCATGTTTAAATTTATATGACCATTTTTATTACTCTCCCTTCTATCTTTAGGAAGATTTTTGTTTACTGCATTTATTACCTAACAACAAATTTTGTCTCCATTGTTTGCTTTTAAAAAATAGAACTTCTGATTACACAAAGTAATCATTATGATCACACTGAGTCTCTTTCTGTCTAAAGCAAAGAGACTTGATATTTTTGTTAATCTTTCAGGAGTGTTTTGGGGAAAATATGATATGTTTAGGTATGTTTTAGGTATGACATGTTTGAGTTTCATAGGTCTCCTTACCACGCTGAGGGTGACTCAAAGGGGACAGATGTGTGTGAGAAATCCCTGACATGATAATTTGGACAAAATACCAAGAACAAAATCAGTCTGTCGAAGAGGATGGTATTCATTCCCTAAGAGATTTGGGTATAACAGCAGTGTGGATGCAAATGAATGTAAAATGACCCTACAAATTCCTTCTGTACTCGCAGAGCTGTGGTGCATTCACCAGGAAACAGAGAAGGGTTTTGCTATGATCACAATCATTAAGATTCTTAAAGTATGAGTTTTAATCATAGTTTGGGATCATTTTTCTTCCTCTGGGAAAACTTCCCTGCCAGTGTAAGCAAGTCAATGAATAATGACTCAATATGCACCTATTTGCATTATCCGGGACTTCTCCAGAATGCACTTAATGTATTCAGGGAAGGAGGAGGTCAGGATATGCTTTGAATTCTAGTGAAACACAGTTTTCTCCAGCTGACACAAAATTAGCAGGGCTGCTTTTTCTATTGCTGCTTCTGCTGAGTCATCTCCAGTTCACCTATTTCTAATTGCAGTAGATGGAGAGAACAGGCGAAGAGAGCAAAATGAGTCCCGCATCACCATCGCTATTTTTATCATTATTTGCCACTAGCTTTGGCAGAAAGTGAAAGAACTAAAGCAACTATGATTTGGTCTTATTCTTATCCTTCCTTTCCTCCATACCAACCTAACCACCCATTACTTTGAATAATCTGAATTGTTGAGAAATATCTAATATATATTTAGGCAAATAGGGGACAGGCAGAGAGCCTCTCTTGTGCCGTCTTTTTCACAATTGCCTTCAGCTCCAAATAACCCTTAGGTGTGGTGACATATTTGGGGGCATCATGTTCTGCTACCTTTCAAATGTTACTATTAAAGAAGGGCTGAGTCCTAGCATTAAATCTACTTACATTGAGCTAAGGGAGCTGTGATTGGCTACCAGACCTGCTACTCTAAAGTGACTCCCACCCCCATCCCACTTAGCATGCTCTTTGGGAGACTGCAACATAGTGTTTGCTATCACCTCACAAGGTCATTATTAAGTTAATATGAGGAAAAGGGAGAGGAGAGAGCAGGGAGATTTCTTCTGAAGTTGCTCAGCCAGGGATTCCTCGTAAGGTTTGTGGAGTAAATCCATTGATGACTGGATGGATGTTTTTCCAGGTTTAGGCTGTAGTAGCAGAAGGGCCAGGTGCTTTTTGTCCCTTTCTTGAGCCGCCAGTCCTTCCCTCCGTGCCTCCTGCCTCCCTCTCCCCCCCCCCCCACATCCATNCCCCCCCCCCCCCCACATCCATTTTTCTGCCTCTTTCCCTTCTTTTCCTGTTGACTCAACCCATTATTGAGAGCTGGTTCTGAGCCAGTAAGCAGTGGACTAGAAACACGAAGAAGAAAAAACCAAATAAGAACAACTCTTGCCCTGGTGATTAAGCTCAGTCTGAACACTGCGTAAGGATGAGTATCAGAGCCTACGTCCAAATGAAAATCAAATGTACGTCCTTGGAGACACAGTTCCCCCTTTAATTCTTTAAATAAGGCCCTCAGGAAACCTTGTCAACTACCCAGGAGAGACTTTTCCACGTTGCTTTCTACTGTGGGAGTCTGTTTTAGCCCAGCTTCATAGCAATTATTTGTCTTTGTCACCTTCTAGGGTTCTACCCACACATAAATAACTCCAGATTTATCGGGAAGCCTGCATTCTCCACAGACTCATAATTTTCACTTCATTATGTTCATGATGAGGCTGACTGAGGAAGAAGGATTTGACTGTCAGGTGCCAGACTCCTCATGAAACCAATCCGCTTTTCAAATGTGCCGGTGTGGATCTTACTGTCAAACAAAGCATTCTTCTATTACTTTTCAGACTGCATGTTCTTATGGTCACACCTTCTTTTCCTCCCGGGCCAGCAGGAGAAACCCACCTTGCTGTTTTCAGTTTGCTTGACTGGGTATATCTTGAGTTTTATTCATAAAGGCAGAAATATTTTTGAGGTTGTTTAAAGTTGTTTTCTTTCCTGTCAGCTCTGTTCATTTTAAATTTTTCTTAAAAACATAGGTAAAGGATCAAAACTACAAATTAAGACAGGTTCCTAATCTCAAATGATCTCTCTAGCTTCTTCGCTAATATGCTCATGGAGAACAGAGTCACAAGGCTGATTGTCTGCAGGGGTGCAGGGACCCTTGAATCTGGACAGAAAGTCTGGCTGATGGCAGAGTTCATGCCTCATGGAAACAAGCCAGCCCCACCAGCCTGGAGCGGCGCCCTGCATAATCCCCCTTCACAATATTTCGAGAGCTGCTCATATTTCAAGTCAAGGTGAAAGTAAAACTTTTAAGTGTCAAATGCTTTTATATTAAAATGCCTTATGATGGCAAAGTATTCAAAGTTCAGAAACAACCCTTTTGTTTTGGTTTTGGGATGCAGATCAGACAAAGCACTTCTGTGGGCCGCTAGCTGTTACATTCTTGGACAGGACACCCTGAGTATACAAATACCTTGTGAGGCTCAAGTTTGTTTTCGCTCATTCACTTACCAGATTCCACAAATATTCATTGAGCCCTTGGGGACTAAGCTGCGTGCTGAGGAGTTGAGATGCCGATTTGGACAAGCAGACCCAGTGTGGATGGAACTGATGATCTTAGTCAGCTGTTCGGACTTGCAGCTTTCTTTGATGGTCATTTGGTTCATAAATGAGATATTGAGCTTTCCATTGGGTCTTGAAGCAGACTCAAGCTAGTTTGGGGCGTCTTTAGTTGTTATAGACTGCAGAGTGGTTTTATGTGGTCATACCTTGCTGCTCCATAACATCCACCATATTTGAATATATCATGGTCCTTAAAGCACTTTGTTCATTGAACATATACTTGTGTGACTTGTTCAAGAAATATTGAGTGAGCACCAATTTTGAATCAGGCAAGTGGATGACTATTCAGTGACGGGCAGCTTCTATAGCACAGGGAGCTTCCCACAGGGACCTGGGGTCTCCTGCTGTGCAAGCTGACATGGACCCCAAACCCAAGCCTGGATTTGCCTCCCAGCTCTTGCCTCCTGAGTCTTAGAAGAACCAGGACAGGAGGAGATTTGCAGAGGGAGGATTTGTGGAGTGAGCTGAATTATTGTTGTCAAGTTTTCCCTCCCAGCGCAAGCTTGGGCTTTGTCCCCATGCCCCATTTGGGGGAAAGCGGACATGTGTGCATGGTAGGAAGGGGTATGAGGTTCTCACTGAGAGAGCACAGAAACTTCAAGAAGGAGGAAGGAGTGGAGACTCTCCTGGTCTCACAGGCCTCTGTGCTGTCCCCAAAGCAGCGAATCTCGGGTGCTAGCGCAGGACTTGTCTTTCCTGCCATTTCTACCTGCTTCAAGACTATTGCCCCTGCAAAGGACCCAGCAGCTGACACATAGTTGGTGCATAATAAATGTTGATGACAGTAGACGAGAGTTCCTTTGGGACCACGTTTGCAGAGGAGAGGGTAGTAGGTGGTAAGTGATGGTGGGACACATCTCCGGCAGGCCGAGGTGGGGTGCTGGTGAGAACAGTGTGGTAGGAAAGGGGGTGTCTGACTGCAGTGTAGGTGGGGAGAGGGGGGGAAGAGTCTGCAGGGCAACAAGGTAGCTGGGAGCAGGTCCTGAGCGCGCTGACCACTCTCTAAGAGACTTCTGTCTAAGGTCGAGTGTGAGTCAGAGCTCCTTGGGGAGCTTCTTGGTAAATGATGAGTTATCAACAATAATGCACGGCTAAAAGAACTGAGGTTTTTTTTTTTTTTTTTTAAGATGTATATATTTATGCACACAAGAGCTGGGGTACAGGCCAGAGATGTGGGGGGTAAGAGGATTCACCAGAGACAGAGTGGGAAGCAGAACAGGTGGATCTACTGAAACACACTGCTGAAGCGAGCAGTGGGTGAGACAGGGCTGCTGTGCCCTGTGGGTCCCTCCCTGGCCCGGGCTCGAACTCGTGCTGCAGTGGCTGCGGATGCTTCATAGTGCAGTGCTTCACCCCTGTGCCACCACTGAGGCCCCAAGAACCGAGTTCTAAGTAAGACAAAACTCACTTTGTTCAGCACACCTTACCCACGCCACCCAAGGGCGCCACTGTCTGCGCTAACACTGGAAATCACTTGTTGGGGGCCTCTCAGCTCCTCCTCACTCCGTGTGAGCCAAGTTTGTGTGGAGAGCCGCAAGGCGTGTGGGCCTCTGTAAAAGGTCAGTGTATAATGATACAGCATCGCGTGTGATGACATTTTTCACCATGTATTTTTCTACCCAAGATTTTTGAAAATCAATCACCTGGTTTTTAAGAATTTTTTTTGTTTTTTTTAGCTGAGGCTGAGCAGCTGGTTGAGGGGAGTTGCCATCAAACCATTCACACATCTCTAACCTTTAAATGTTTAGAGGAAAGTTAAAAAAAAAGGACCGCTGTAAAATAATTTAGTAACCCACAGAATTCATTTAGTTTAATTTATGCTAATCATGGTGTATTGGTGTAGTGGCAGATAAAAATAAAGCCGGTGGAGAAGATTGCATTGAATAAACTGCAACAATTAACACTTGAAATTATCACGCGAAATGATTTTAGCTTGCTACTGAAAATAACAGGCCCAACCAATTGTCTTAACTGGTGATGATTAAAAAGCTCATTATATGCCAGGATTTATTTTACATTAGCCCCGTGTCCATTTGGTCATTTTGTATAATATTTTAATTACAGGGATTTTTTTTCTTCCTCTACAAGGTTAGAGCACCAAATGCGAATTGTATTTCATTGTTTTGCTCAGTTATTTGCCAAAATGTATATAATAGAAGATAACAGTCATATTATATGTCCTAAGTGGGAAGGTAAAAATCTCAGTGGCATAAAATGACCCAAAACATTGTCTTTTGCCTTGGGTTAATTCACAAATTATCAGATTTTATAGCAACAAATTAGTTCCTAAACTTCCATATGCAGCTTCTGTTCCCACATTAAGTACAATAAATTAATTTTATTATGGAGGTTAAATATACTGAAATTGTGAACATTTTGTTTAAAAGTATAGCAGACGTTTGCCTCATCCTAGGTAACTTGCCAAAGCAGAAAATTTCATTGTCTTAGAGGATGAGGGGGATGGGAAAGGCAGAATTATAGTCAATAAAGGTAGACAAAATAAACACTAAACTTTGTGGCCAGCATCCATCCATATGTCCTCATCATCCCATCTGTCCTCTTGTGTCTGAGGACAGTGACAACAGATGTCATCTTATTTTTTCTCAGTTTTATTATTCACTCAACTGTCTTCTACTCATCATTTAAAATGCCAGCACAACCTGCTCAGAGAAGTCTCCCTGGTTCTCCCAGGTTTGATATTTCTTCTTTTCTGCCTGCAGAGAAGAACCCTCTTTCTATCCATCCAAACACTGAATGCACTGGCTCTCGGATGTCTATGGAATTGTGTCTCATTGTAGCATAGATGTCATAAGGCCACGAATCAGGGCCTTGTGGAGACCTTGTTTCGTACCTCAAGGACCTGCTAAGGAGCTTAACTCAAAGTAGGTTCTCCATCAAGAGGCTTGCTGACTAAATAAAGGATTATACAAATTCAGAATTGCTTTCACCAGCACTGTTGACCCCCATCAGCAAAAAATCAGTAAATATTTTTTGCAAGGTATTTAAAGTGGTGTCTGAGCTGTTGTCCACAAGATTTGCCTGTTTATATTATTCAGTCTTTAAAAATTGACTATTCAGGAGCCTCCCTGGTGGCACAGCAGGTTGAGCGCTGCTCTGTGGAGCATCCACAGCACAGCAGCGCGAGTTCGATCCCTGGCCAGGGAGGGGACGCACATGGCACAGCAGACCTCCCTTGTCTCCCCGCTGCTCCCCTCAGCAGTGTACTTCAGTCAATCTGCCTCTTCTGCTCCTTACTCTGTCTCTGGTGAATCCTCTCACCTCCTGCAGCTCTGACCTGTACCCCAGCTCTTGTATGCATAAATAAAGAAATCTTGGAAAAAAACTGACAATACAGTTATTGGGAAAAGTAAAAGGTGATCTCATCTGCATTTTGTGCATATCACTCTTAAAGCAGGATTTCTCTTCGATGCCCATCTGATTGGCAAGAAGGGTGTAGACCAGAGGAAGGGACTCATGCCATGGGCTCCTGGACTGTTAAGTTCTGTGCATTGTAAACTGTCGTGAAGAATGAGAGAACCAACAGTGGACAGATGGGCCCTGCCCCTGACTTTGCAGTGTGACATCATTCTGAGAATGATGTGATGTGTGACAAGGGGCTAGCACATCGCTCATCCATCATCACAGTATTGCTGCGTAGCAACAAAAGTGAGTGGCTTCTGACTTACTTTGCTTAAAAGATAAATATTGGATGGTTTCACTTACACGTGGGATGTAGAAAAACCAAAGGCCAAAGACGAACCTTGAAAGTTGATCATATATATGAGGCATCCATGAGTGACAAGGGAGGGGAAGGGGTACATATGGGGGAGGGTGGACGAGCAGAAGGAACTGGTGATGGACTACAGGTGTTCTGGTGTTGGGAGAACTACAGAGACCACACCTGAGGGGAGAAATCATTTATTATCCGGAAACTAAATTAAAAACGAAATAATAAATTAAAGAATATATTGATTACCAACTGAAAGGATGTTTCTGTATATGCTGGATAAATGAATTAATAAAATCAGAAAAAAAAAACCCTTAAAAACCAAAAACCTGAGTGACTTAAAGCAGCAAGCTCTGCTCAGCCTGCAGATTAACCAGGCTTGGTTCCCATCCACAGTTGGGCTTAGGGTGCCTCCTTCTTAGCAGAACAACTTTGTGTCAGGTTGTACTCATGGAGAATGGTTGGAGGGAAGGAGAGAGTGGAAACTGATTGACATCATCTGAGAACAGGCATTTGTCACTTCCACCACTTTCCATTGGTCAAAGGGTGTCACATGATCGTGACCAATCTCAGTGAGTGGGAAGACACACCCCTTGCTCTCACAGAAGGTGTGGCCAAGTTGTCAAGAAGCAGAGTTGTGTGTTTCAGGGAGGGTGTGAGGAGTGTGGACACTGATTCTGGCTACTGTGGTGAGACAGGGCAGGCACAGGATTGCGTTTAGTTGTTATAGCAACTTTGCGAATTAAATATGATGGCGTGTGTGTAAGCTATGAAAAGAACATAAGCAATTATTTTGTGATGGATAATAGAATCCATTTTATTCCTGTTATCGAGGTGGGGGACTTGAGTAAGTTAAAGATAATAGTGTTGGTAGGTAAAATTCCCTCTTAAACTAATGATGCTCATGCACTAAAAAATAATAAAAATCAATATCTAGAATCACAGAGTCTCATACCTGAAGGAAACACCCCAGGCTCCTCTAGGCTCTCTGGATTGTCACCTGTTCATCCTTATTTCCCTCCTGCCTCTCAGCATTTTATTAGAACTGTTTGTGAGAGTGTCGTGGCTTCTAAATGGTAAGGGTACACTTGAGTCTCTATCCCTTTCTTCCCTCGGAGACTCCAGCCTAGCTAGCGCCATTTCCCGTTAATATTTGATCACTTTTTATCTTTTTGGTGCAATCACGTCAATGACCTTGAGAGTAGATATTAAGGCAGCAGCCCTGTCCTATCATTTAAATGTTTACTGGCTTTGAACTTTAGCCAAGATTTAGTCTTTAATTACATACCCTACAAGCTATATGAATAGATATGTATGAAGAATAGGTGTGGGCACAAATGTGAAAGTGATTAGAGATTTATGTGATCTGCTTTTGATTTTATTACCTACTCCCAATTTAGGCAAGAAATTGCAATAGACAACTATGCTAGTTAAACTCTCTTTTCTAGTCATCATCTTCATCATCATAACTAATTATCTGGACTGAGTAAAGGTTCAGACTATAAGCGAAAGAAAATAACCTTGGCCGTTTTAAGTAAGAAGGAATGTATCAAAGGATTATCAAGAACTTCTAGAATTGATAAAAGGGAAATTAAGTCTTAAAAGACACCAAACAAGGGACCTCCCTGATGGCGCGGTGGGTTGAGCGCTGCACTGTGAAGCATGCACCACACGGTATGAGAGTTTGATCCTGGGCCAGGGAGAGGACCCACAGGGTGCAGCAGACCTCTCCTGTCTCCCTGCTGCTTCCCTCAGCAGTGTGTTTCAGTCCATCTGCCTGTTCTGCTCCCCACTCTGTCTCTGGTGAATCCTCTCGCCTCCCGCAACTCTGGCCTGTACCCCAGCTCTTGTATGCATAAAATAAATAAGTATTTTTAAAAAGACACCAAACAAAATGGAAATTGCAATGATGGTCTTAGAAAGAGGCCCTCTGAGCCACCGTTCCTGGAATGGACTCAAACCTTGTTGATATTTCAGCCTTGTTGATTCTGCTGAGGATGTAGATTCCAGGGTTCATGTAGGTCACTTGGCTAGGAATTCAACCACCAGTAAATAATTCCACTAAATAAGATCCACTGGAAAAAGCCCTTCCATAAAGTCCTTACCACTGGAGAATCACCATGCTGATGGGTGGTGAAGTAGCTGTTAGACAAACACAAAACAAGAAATATCCTCTATAATGACATGGTAAATACTTACTAAATGTTGAGATCTGCCAGATGGTGATTTTACTCCTTCCACAGCATATTGAAACTATCCTAAATGCCAGGTCTATATATGTGACCCTCTTGGCATGTAAGAAAAATGACCTTCAGAAAAGTTTGATACTTTTATCAAAATAGCAGTTGTATGACTGAGTTTTGCTTTTCAACACTATCATGTGCCACGAGGAAGTGGACGATCAGAATAGATAATTAACTTTCCCAGGGCCTCATAGCCAGTAGAGATAACTATCTTACTCTTAACCTTTTCCTCATATGTCTTACTGTTCTTTGCCCATCAGATGACCGGTGAATGTAAACTGGTATGTCAGTGATTCTACTTACACCAATAAGCCACTAGTACCCTCTCACGTGAGGCTCTGTCCCTCCTACACACCAGTGCTAGTCCTGCCTCAGCATGGTTACATAGCTCTTCCCACCTGGAACTTTCTGCCCCAGATTCTTCTATGGCTGCTGTTTCTTAGACTTTAAGAATCTGTTAAAATATTAGCCCCTTTCTTAAAAATCCTTACCTGGTTGCCCAATTTCACAGAACTGCCAGCACTTCCTCTTTACTATATCATCCTGTGATAACACTTAGAGCTCTTATTCCTACCTTAGGTGGCATAGTCTATGTGCCAGTTCCCTGCCCATGTTGACTTGTACAACACATGTTTTTCCTACTGCTTGGAGTGGGACTTGGCACATAGAGGATGCTGAATAAACATGGGGTGGCTAACACTCATGATATAAAATTATGTGGGAAGGACAACTAATCCAGCATGGTGACCAGGAATGGTTTCCTAGAAGAAACTGTTTAAACTCAGAGATCTAGGATGGGTAGAAGTAGGAAGGGGAAGGGAAGGAGTTTTCCATATAGAAAAATTGTTTGCATGAGACACAGCTCAGGGAGGGAGAACAGGCTGGGCATCCAAGGACTGGGAGCAATTCAACATGGAAGAGTTGGGGGGACTGGACAGGAGGTATCACTGAAAAAAGTCTTCAACAGCCCCATCGTCATGGTAAGGGATGAAACTCCAGTCACATTGCTGACACTCTTACTTGGTCTGTGGTTGTACAAATGCTGGTGGTGTAGGGCTTACCTCTGTACTCCGGGACCACCACTGCCATTATTTCCATCTCCCCCATGAATTAAGTAAATAAAAAGAAATAACATTAGCTTAATCACAGGGTCTATAGGAGAGAGGCCCATGGGTGACGAAAATCAAGTCCAATAAGGCCTAGAACACAGCAGCAGCTTCTTTCACCTTCATTTCATTCTTATTGACTTCTTGAAACAACCCTGAAAATGAAAAGACATTGAGTAAGAGGGGTAGGAAGAACGTGAGAAGCTGACTTTTGAAAACAATGCTTACTTAGGCGACTAGGGGTTGTGTGCCTGTCAGCCAGAGGACAGAAGCACCTAAAGGGGCAGCTTGGATTTTCATTTTATGGATATTTCTTAAGAAATATATTAATAACTCTGAAGAGAACTCTCCAAGTTCATGAAAAGTGTTGGCACTTGAATATCACAAACCAAATGGGAATAAGATATTTGAAACTCAAAGGATTGGATATTTCAGATCTCTTCTCCTTTTGATCGCTTCTCAGCAGCCCTTCATGAGGACTTTTCTCTTGAAGGAACTTTGGTCTTTGTTTCACTTTCTCACCACCACCTCCACCCCACCCCCGCTCCACTTCCAGCTTTACAATTTCCAGGAAAGTCAGAGTTTGAGCTACAAATCCTTGTCTATAGAAGATAGCAGAAATGTGCTAAAATAGGAACGGCACACACAGGCACAGGAATAACTACAGCAGCAGTAGCAGCCACTGTGGTCAATGCTGATTTAGGTCTAAGTGCTCACTGTATAATGCTGCTAAGCACTTCACCTATATTGTCTTCTTTAATGGTAACAGAAACACCACTGTTATTCCTTACTTAACGATGAGGTAAATAAAGCATAGAAAAGTTAAATAACTTTCATAATATCACATAGCAAAAATCAATCATTAACAGGGCTGGATTCCAGACAGCAAGAACACTACAACTTAAGCAGTTAGCCTGCAGGCTGCATCTGCTTCCAGGAAATGAAACAGACTTGATGAAACCTCTGGCTTTGCTTTTTATTAGTGGGTTGACTTCTAGAGGTCTCTGTGTCTTTTAATCTCTTCATCTACAAAGTGGGGCCAGCAATGAGAATAATGATCAAAGTGTTCTTTCAACATATGTGCTAAGTGCCTAACCTTGTCTGTGATGCATAGTAGGAGTTGGACTGAGCTGAGTGTCATTACCATTTTATCATGTTCTGTTCTGATGAGGAAACCACTATGATGTTGAGGCCTAAGGGCTGTCCAAACTCATATGGTTGCTTAGCGGGTCAAAGACAGTCAATTCAACCTACATTTTTGCCATCTATTTTGCTTAACTTCTGGGAGCATAGTGGTTGGTAAGAATGGTTAGTAGACTAACACTGGGCTCATAGCTAAAGGAGTATTTATGTCTGTGTTGTGGAGGCTGAAGCTGCCCAGTAGAATGAGAATTGAGTGCTCTGAACAAACCACTAAGTTTGTTCCATGGGGCCTTAGAAAGTGTTATTTTTGTCTTTTGCTTGCCAGATAATTTGAGGAGCAAGTGGCTTCATAAAAAGGAAATATTCCCTGCCTTGGTGTGAGTTCCATCTTGGCCACTTGCTAATGGTATGACCTTGGGTTATTTTTTTAACTCTTCTGCTATTTTGGCTTCTCAGCAGTAAAATGGAGATAATGAGTCCCTTAGTCACAGGACTATTCTGAAAACAAATGAGTTAATATATTTGTAAAAGATATTTAATGCAACATGAGAGTTATTTATTATATAGTCTAATACAGACTGATTTGTTCACTCATTTGTGCTTTTACTTGCGTGAGCTGTTGAATAAAAGGTACAATTATTTTTTTACTTATTTTTTAATTGATATGTCATTCATATCAAATTGTATATGAATTAGGGTTATAGGTTTGCATCTCTTCAAGGGTAGGTTACCACATCATAGCCAGCCCCAAAGTACCTATAATTCTCCACCATAGATCAGTAGACCTTTGTTCCTCGCTGGCACTCTCACTGCATGTAGTTATATTTCTAGGCTTTGTTTTAATTTTGCATGTTCTTTTGTTTTACTTATCATTATTACACATTTAAGTGAAATCATCTGGTATTTATATTTCTCCTGCTGGTTTAATAATCCTTACTAGTTCCAGCTATGTTGTCACAAATGCCAAGATTTCATCTTTTTTATTTTAATAATTGAGTAGTATTCCATTGTGTAAATGTACCACATCTCCTTAATCCACTCATCTGTTGTTGGGCATTTCAGTTATTTCCATAACTTGGTTATTGTATAGTATATAGCTTCAAGGAACCTAGAAGTGTAGAGAACCATTTTAATTTTTGGTTTAAATACCAAAGAACGAATTGTTGGATCACATGGTATATCTATTTTTAACATTTTGAAGAATAGTCATGTTGATTTATTTCAGGACTGGATCAATCTACATTCCTGCCCAAAGTATATGAGGGTTCTTCTTCCCCATACCTTCTTTGCCCACATTTTTATATCTGGTTTTTTGATATGGGCCATTCTCCTAGGAGTGAGGACCACATTAATTCTCATTTATCTGACAAGGGGCTTTAACTTTCTCTTTTACTTAAATATTACCTGAACTGCTTTTGTATTCAAATTGGTATAGGAGACGTCAGAGTGGTTGCTTTTACTTATAATCCAGTGAGATTTTGCTTTCATCTCAACTCCTCCCAATTTGTGTATTTACAAGGAGACACTAGTAAGAGTACTTCCTGGGCTTCTCACTGCATTGTCTGGTGTCTGCCTGCTATATGTCTCACACTCCAATTCAAAACCATTTTTGCAGGTAGGATGTTGTTGAAAATAAACCATCATTTGAATAGAACAAATATAACAATTTTCTAAACCTACCCGAAACTGAAAAAATAATAATTGTCTGTAAGTGAAATATATGGTTGGGCTTTTCCTAAAATATTTGGAATTTCATCAGATCAAGAAGTGTTCTTCTATGGCAGCCATGTGTATTTAATACATAATATAATGAACTTGTATGTTCTGGGTTACCTCAAAGTTCATCTTTATGGAATTGAGAATTCCCAAAGGAAAAATAAGATGATCATCAAAGTCATCAGATAGAATACAGGATATCTATGTAATATCTAAGACATATTTACACTAAAAATTATTCATTATTTACCTGAAATTCACATTTTTTTATCTTAATTTTTATCTGCTAAGACTGGCAATTCTACCGCCCACGTATTCTAAGTGGATTCAGCGCCAGCCATCTTGGGGACAAGGTGCATTATGGGAATTCTAGACGCACTCAGGCACTGTCTTCAATTCCTCAGCCAGAAAAGAGGGATGCAAGCAGTGAAAAGCTGAAGTTTTTCTTTGGAGTAACGATCATTTTTCAGTTATACAGCTATCTTTGAACTTTCCCTTCTTGTTTCTCTTTCCTTTCCTTTTTCTTTTTGAAAGTTAAAGTTATTGCCTTATTTCTCTCGCAATTCTTAGTGCAGTTATAGATATATATAAATTTATATATATGTGATATATATATAATTACATATATGTATATATTCCTAGGTATTTAATATACCTCTCTATCTCAAATATTCTCCATGGGAACATATTTCTATTTTCATAATGGATGTTGATTAAAAAAAACCCATCATATTTCTAATTATATAATAAAAGTCAGTGGAAATGATATTGATATACAGAACTTATTTTACAGATAAACTCACAGAAGAACATCCTATTCCTGTGAACTAGAAAAAAAAAATACTTATTACTTGATACTATCACCAGAGAGTGAAATCTGTGCCAAGATTTACTATGCAATTAGTTAGTGATGATCCTTATCATGTAGTGTTGCTTTGATTTTTGCAGTATGGATTGAAAAGATTGGTGGAGTCTTTTATTTCAGATGTGTTCACTCTATTACGAAGTCATGCGAAAACACTACGAGGTAGTTTGGGCTCTGTATTAGGAAGGAATAACACACAGTGAAGCTGAAGAATGTGCTATCCCTGAAGATCCCATCATCACCTGCCCTTGACCTCTGTGTGTGATTTATATTGTTTAACAATACAAAGCACTGCCTTCTAAAATAGGAAATTCTGTTCCTGGGAATTTGAAGGAAAACCTGACTGATCTGCCCTCTGATATATCTTGAAAGAGATTTTGTCACTGATTAGAAAGCTTTTCTTGGTTTTCTTTAAGACTCTAGGAATTCTACATAATTCCCATATAATGTCTATATAACTACTATAGATTGCATGCTGATTTTCTACCCCAAATTAGTATACTGAAAACTAACCTCCAATGTGATATTTTTTTTAAATATTTTAAAATTTACATATACTTGCCATCAATTGTAATCCCCATGTATTCCCCATCACCATCTCACCAGTGCACCATCACCTCAGTCCCTCGTGCTCCCATCTTCCCTCAACCCTCCCCCTCCCCTCCCCACCAGGTGTCCCCAGTTTGTTCTCCAATGTGATATTTAATGGTGTGATCTATGGGAGGCGATGGTAGGGTGGAGTCTTCACGAGCAGGATTAGTGTCCTTTTGAAAGAAGAGAGAACCCTTGCTGCCTCTTCCATCATGTGAGGATACAGTGAGAAGACACCCATCAATGAACCAGAAAGAGGGTCCTCCCCAAACACTGAATCTGTGGGCACCTTGATTTTGGACTTCCCAGCCTTCACAACTGTGAGAAAGAGTGTCTGTTGTTCATATGGGAACATAATTCACCCCACCTCCCCCCATCTGTAGTGGTTTGTTCTAGCAACTGAAATGAACTAAGACAATAACTCTATTCAGAATGAGGGCACTAAGATTCTCACTGCATGAAGAATAAATTGTGGCCCAAGAACCGTAGAGGAAAACAATGTGCATTTATGCAAATTGAAACTTCTCTGTACGACAGATAAAAATACACTAAAAATAAATATAAAATAAATGAACAAAAAGAAAAATGACAAGCCAGGAAGAAATATTTGCACTATGAATAATAAAACAAAATTCCTTAATTTATAAAAAACTTACAGATAATAATAAGATGAACCACTCAAGAGAATAAAGGGCAAAGGATATGAAAAGACAGTTCAGAAAGGAATGCAAATAACCAATAAACATATGAAAAGATGCTCAATCTCATTCATAATTAAAAAATGCAAATCAAAATCAACCGGAAGAAGTCTCTCAGATTGACAAACTTAAAGTCTGATAACACTAGGGACACATGGGGAGGATGTAAGCTGCCTGATCATACACTCAGGGGGCAGGAGTTCAAAGGTCAGCATCATTTTTGAGGATAAGTTGGCAATATCAAATCACATGAAAAAATATTTCTCATATTCTTTTGATGCAATAATTCTGTCCCCAGAAGTTTTCTACATTAATGTGGTATCCACTATATCACAATATAGATTCAAGAATGTCCAGGAAAGTGTAATTATAAAAGTAAAGAAAGAAGAGAAAAGAAAATCTGGGAATGATCCATCCACAGGAAACTGGATAAATAAAAATAAACGACTTTGCAATTCAATTGGATGAACGCGGGAGTCCCTGGCATAAGTCTGCATGTGCTTATGTGGAAAACTCTCCATGAGTTGTATTATTAACAGAAATAAGTGAAACATCTTGTTGAAAGACAGAGATTGTGCACTCCCGAAAAGGAATTCATTTAATGCCTACAGTGTTCTGGCCCTTTTGGGGTGCTGGCAACTGCAGAGGTCAACCGGTTTCTAGCACATCGATGGTTTTTAATTGTTTTTAGGTTCCTGGCCATTGTTTACATCAGTCTTGTGCATTTCTTGTTTTCTGTGTCTTCTGCTATGGATTCTAAATTAATAAGAGAAGGAGCCACTCTAACCCCAGCACAGGACTGGAGGTCAAGAAGCCCCCTGTGGAAACCCACGGGACCAGGGTGGGGATGAGATCATGGAGCTGGGGCTGGCTCCTGGCAGAGGGAAGGCAGCACCACAGGTGGTAGAGCTGGGCTGAGCCAACAGGAGGCCATGAAGGATGAGGAAGCTGCAAAGGAGGCAGGTAGATAGCAGACGGGCGGCAGAGACCAGCTCCCACAGAACCTCAGAGACCATGGTAGGCATTTGACTTCATCCTTAGATGTAACAGGCTGTGCGAGGAAGACTTTAAGCAGAGGGATAACTTGATCTGATTTGTATTTTTCGAAAGTCCTCCCAACTGCCCTTGAAGAAGGCACTGCAGGAGGAAGGAGGACTGCAGGGAGCAATCGAGGCTGTTGGAGTGGGCCAGTTGAGAGATGCCTGCTGGCCGGGGAGCATTTCCCAGGCCAGGCAATGGATTAGCTACTTGGAAGAATACCTGGTGGTGAGTTACTTACTGAAGGAGGAGGAAGTAATCAATCCAGAGAGAAAGTCCCCGTAGAGAGACTGAGTCTCTCTAGCCTTGAGTGGCGAATAATCTGGTGATTAGCAGGATGCCCAAATGGATGAGAACAGCACCTGAGGTCACAGGTGAAGGCCACAGCTAGCTACTAGTTGTGCATAGTATTTTTGCTCCACAAATGCTTTGGTAGTGGAGAACTCGTGCGTAAATCAATGTACTGGGGAAGAGTACTTCTAGTGCTGGAGCAGGCGCGTGGGGTGGTGGATTTAGCAAAGACAAGGTTTTGGAAAAAGCTGCAGTTCAGTGTTAGGAAAGCCAGAACCACCAAACTCGAAGCACTTGAAGCTCATCCTTGCTTCACTGTGATCTCCCTGGGGACTCTGCAGTGTCCAGTCCTCTCTCCATCCGCTCTCCCCCACGAGCAGCTTACCTCGTCAGTTACCTGAAGGAGTGCGCTGAAACCAAATATGTGCAAGACCTGGGTGATTTATTTTTCAAGTACAGATCCTGGGCACTGCTACACCTGCTAAAGCAGAAACAGTCTGTGGGTCACGGGATCTGCACGGGAGATTTCTGAAACACTCTGCCAGGGAGTCTAAAGGGGTGCCTGGGACGTGGGGCCACGAGGCAGCAGACCTTTAGACGCTCCCTGTATTTCACAGATCGCTGAAAATAATTATCTCTCACAACCTCAGATTGCACAAAATGACACCTGATGGACAGAAACAGGTGACCTATCTTCTGGGACCAATTTACCATAGAGAGCGAAAGGCGTTTTGCAAGGGGTTCCATTGTTCTGGTAGGTTTGGGTGTCTTGGGCTTGCTCCCACATTCTCAGCTCCCCACCCTGAAATTACATCCCTGGATCCCAAGGCACTAGAACCAGGCTCAAGGGAGAAAATGACTCTTGGGGTGACTTTTGTTTCATAGGACTTACTTCATCAAAACAGGTTTTTTTTAATATAAGCAGTGCCTTTGATTATTTAATGTTGTCAGAGTTCACTACTGAATCTGGCCCAATTGCAGATCTGAGCTGCTGGGGCTGATTGCACAGTGGAGAAACCTGCTTCCAGGCTCTGCAGAACCCCCCCAAACTGCTCACTCGGAACCCTATCCCTCTCCCCTGCTGTTTGCAAGAAAGTCCTTTACTCTCTCCCTTCAGGCCTGACAAGCTGCCCAGGGAGCCAGGCCGATGAGTTTTGCTCCATCCTGTGGCCAGTCCCACTGGCCTTTCCTTCCCTGCTCTCTCCAAGGCCTTCACTGCCCAGCGTCCCCTTCTACCTCCCCAACAGTCACACCCAGGCCCCTTGCTCTCTGCCACCATATTGGTAACTCAAGCCTATGGGCCAGAGCCAATCACACCCCACTGCTCTGTGTGGCTTACAAGCTAAGAATGGTTTTTGCATTTTAGCTGCCTGGGAAAAATATTAAAAAAGTATTTTCTGACACATGAAAGGTAAATGAAACTCAAATGTAGTGTCCATAAATAAATTACACTGGCACACAGTGACGGCCTGGCCCTGTGTGTTGCCCGGGGCTGCCCTCTGCTGCAAGCACAGGTTGGAGAACTCTCCTTAGAGAAGCGAAGGCCACACAGCCTAAAATATTTACTACTTGACCCTTTAGAGAAAATGTCTTTTGCTGCCTGGCTGAATCTCTCCTGGTATGGTGCATGTGCAAATAACTATGTGCGTGTGTTTTAAAGCATTGTTGGGGTGCAGTATCGTTGGGCAGTGTTGCAGGAGAGTGGCCATTCTTTGAAAGGTTCTGCTAACGTCTTTCTTGTAAATGGGATCACCTCTCATGGGTGACCCTGGTTGAGAATCGCCTAGCCTTGGGGTGCACCTGCCCCAAGGAACGCGAAGGCTGCAAATCCCACAAACACAGTCATGTCTCTCTCTGCCAAGGGGCATACTTCACCTGCTGCGATTGACCAGGACAGGGAACAGTTGGGTGGGTGACCCCACACCCCTGCGCTTTCCCTCCTGCTCATGGAAGCGACCTGGGAGGCAAACATACAGGGCTGAGCGAAAGCCCACCTCTGTATTCATGTAAGTGAATCGTTCACGTTTCAAACAGGGTCAGCTACCTGCTGTGGCACCCTGGGCTGCTCTCCTCCTCCTGTGAGGATGAGTGACCTGAGTAACCACAGGCCCGCGGACGGCCGCTGGGGCTGCCAGTGGCACCTGCAGCTGGTCTTCTGCCTCTGAACTGTAACATTTAGCCGAACCCCACGCTGAAGGCAGCCTCTTCAGCCGGGATTTGGTCTGCACGCTTGGGATAACTTCCTGGAAGGATTTTAATGGATTCCTGACCCCGATAGTTGCTTGCGAAAACAGCATTTTACAAACCGTTGCCATATTTACTTGCACATTCACACTTTCCTCCGATTTCGAGAAGAAACTCGAAGAGGCGCTCTGTAGCTTCTCCACCCCCATCCTCCACACTCCTTTCCCCTCTGTTCTAAGAACCTGACTGATCACAGCTGGTGGCAGGCATTGATGGGGGACTCCTCGCAACCTGAAACAGAAGAATCCTTGTAGCTCATGTTTATTTTAGTGAAGGGTGTTTCTATGAAAAAAGCAAAACACAGAAGCAGGCATCGCTCGCCAGAGGCACCCGCATATGGGGAGGATCGGCCGTGGTGCAGCACAGGCTTGTGTTCTGCCAGGCTGGGTCCCTCTGCCCCGCCCATGCCTCAGCAGGGCACACCTGGGGAAAGCTCCCAGGTTGCAACCTGTGTTGCAGGTTCTGGTACAGACAGGAAAAGCTCTAAAATCAGCAGCTTCCTTGCCCGTCATATGGCTTCGCTCGTAGCTTCCTTCTCTCGGTAACAGTTCACTCCTCTGCTCCGTGGTACGAAGAGCCTTCCAGAGTCATGCGGATTTGAAGGGCTGAGAGGGTTATGAGTGTAGGCCAGCGCCAGACATGTGGTCATTATGGGGTAAACATTACGGAGGCATGAGTATTGCTCTTCCATTTTTATTGATGCAAGAGATTCATGATTTGCTGTTGTTGTTGTTGTTTAGATTTATTTACCATAGAAGAGCCGGGGTGGTGCAGGCCAGAGGCGGGGAGGGTGGGGAGAGGGGCACAGGATCCACCAGAGACAGAGCCGGGAGCAGAACAGACAGATCCACTGAAACACACTGCTGAGGGGAGCAGAAGGTGAGGCAGGAGAGGTCTGCTGCGCCGTGTGGGTCCCCTCCCTGGCCGGGGATTGAACCCCTACTGCAGCAGCTACAAAAGCTCCACAGTGTAGCACTCAGCCCTTTGTGCCACCAGGGAGGCCCCGTTCATGGTTTTTTGACACCAATTTGGATGGTGAGGGAACAGAAGCACCTTCCGTGGGAATCTGTGTCTATGCCATGCCTTTCTGTCTGCTTCCCTTTTCCAGCTTCCTGTTTTGGTTAGTGGTGGTGGTAGTATTACTACTACTACTACTACTACCACCACCACCACCACTATTGCTACTACTACTACTATTACTGCTGCTGCTGCTACTACTACTACCATTGCTACTACTACTATTACTACTACCACTATTACTACTGCTGCGGCTGCTGCTACTACTACTACCACTATTACTACTACTACTATTACTGCTACTACTACTGCTACTACTACTATTACTACTACTACTATTATTTTGTAAATTGTGGCTCATCATGAGCTCGATGACAAGCATATTGAGAGATACTGCAGGTCGAGTTTCCAGACCACTATCACAATAAACTGAGCCACATGAATTTTTTCATATCCTTGTGCAAAAATGCTATACTTCACGATGCCATCAATTGAGTGTGCAATGGAATTAAGTCTTAAAGAACAACATAAATGCAGTTTAACTGCATGCGACAAGGAGACGTGCAGTGACTTCTGCTGGAAAGGGCACGGTAGGCTGGCTGGTCTCGGTCATCACGAATCTCCGGCATACGAAAACGAGCACTTGCACATCACAATAAAGCCAATCACAATAAAAGGAGGTATGCCTGTAATTCACAGAGTCCTCTAGCAGTATTTGTAACATGAACCAAGGAACCCCAAGAGGGGGCTTCAAGAGCCTGTCAGAACCGTGAAAACATGCACATATTCTAATCTGTTTGTGCATTTTTTAGTAGCAGTGTCCATAGATTTTTGTTTAAGTCCCAAAGGGGTTCAGACTATATAAAGACTAAGAATCTTTGTGCTAGGGAGCAGATACCCCATAGTGCAAGAAGATTCTAGGGTTGCAGCAACCCTCTGGTCCTTCTCTCTGTAGATTCTTAGCCTCCAAAATGCATAAAGCTCAAGTAAAATCATGCTTCATTAACGCGCAGGTCTTTGATTCGCCCTTTAGTCTCTCTCCCCGGGACTCGCTTCCTCCCTTCCCATCCTTCCCATGACGCGGTGTCCACAGCGCTTCTGACCTGCGTTACGCCCAGCCAAGGATGTTGAGTCTTGTTTTATTTGCTGGCTTTTTATGGGAATTACAGGGGGTCTGGCCTGGATAATTACTTCATTTTCACTCTAAAAATAAATGGGGCTTGAAGGAGAAGAGGAAATTTGGATAGTAAATACTTTTATACTAATTTCTATCCCAAGGAAGACAGATATTGGTGCAAAGATTCACAGCAAGGAACACGTCGCCTGGAGCTTCTGTAGCAGACCTCAGAGTCTTGCTTTGCATTTCTGCACGGGCTGCTATACAAACCCAGAGGGAAGGCAGAAGAGAATCAGAATAATCATCAACCCAGCATAGGTCAAATCAGCCTCCTGGCCTGGGAAGCATTTCTGAAACTCCCCAAGACAAATCACCGCCCCTGCTCTTCTTCCCAGCTCCATCTGCCCTGCTCTGCTCGCCTGGAGACGGATGGGCGCAATGGAAAATTCCAAGCTAAAGAGGTTCTTTTTTCTTCCTCCTGCAGTGTTGAGAGAGAGAGAGAGAGAGAGAGAGAGAGAGAGAGAGAGAGAGAGAGAGAAGAGAGAGAGAGGTGTTCTTTCTCTTCAGAGCAAAGAAGTAAAAAATTAAACTTGTATGACTGTTATAAATATTATATGCTCAGGGTCCAGGACCTGCCTATTTTCATGTTCCAAAGAAGGAACCTTTCCCTGCTGCTGTTGAATTCACACTTGATCCATCCCTTTTGTGTGCGTTTGTGTGTGTCTTAGTAAGAGGATCAATTAGAAGACACGAATGATGCTTTTTTTGAAGATCTCTGCAATTAATTGAAGATTGTTTTTTGCTTTCTGCCTTCCAGGCTCAAGTTGATGTATTTACATTTCCCTTCACTTGATCAAGGTAGGCTAGATAAGTAGCTACGTTCATACGCATCAGTATATCCAGATGTTTTGACTGTCAACTGATGCTTCTTTTTGTACAGTCCTCCTTCAAGCACATGTTTTCACCTCTTGTGATAAACGGTGCTGCTTTCACACTGTGTTTATGCTACTTCAACACTGTGATTCTTGGGGTGTCATCAGGGCTACAAGAAAGTCCCTGGAATATCAAAGAGGAAGGTGGGAAGTTCAACTTTATGCAACCACAGATAACGCTGGTCACTGGCAGGAGGAGAAAAGATGTTATAAAACTCAAAACAGGTAGCAGCTTCTGGAAGAATCATGAATTTCAGCAGAGGAATGAAGGCCTGTATGCGTCAGACACTCGGCCTCCTTTTGATGGTGATGACCTTCAGAAGAAGATGGGTTAACATCTTCCTTTAGTCTTGGAATGAGGAGCAAGTAGACTCAGCGTTCAGGGATGGTGAAGTGTCTGCATTCCCAAAGCAGACCTGACGCAAAAGCTACCAAAACCACTGGCCCCAATGAGATTAGTCTCAGATATACTAGCCTGCGTTCTCATTCTTGAGAGCAGATATTGCTCTCATACCCCTGATTCCATCCCGAGGTCTCTGCCTAGCAGGTAGCATCATATTAAGACTGTAATAGCACCCACAGTCCTCATTTACAGAACGGCCTGTCTCCCCTACAGCACACATGCCTTTGTAGTTACTGTGAAAAGCTGCAATTGCAAAACTCTTCCGCATCGTGTTTTTTCTTGCAGTTTCAGAGCCTAGTATATCCTTGTTAATGCTTTGATGAATGAATGAATGAGTAGTACCTGCTCACATGAGAGATCTAACATGGCCCAACTGAAGGAGGAAGGATCAGAGCATTAGCGGCAAACAGCCCTGGATTGCCTTAACTCCTGCTACCCAGTAGCAGTTTGACCCACTTCTCATCTTCATTTCATCTCTAGGAATGGATGCATTCCTTGCAGTTATGCAACAAGCTGTAAAGACCATTAGTGAAGATAATTTGTCATGTATATAATAGAGAATTAATAAATGGTGGAAGGTGGTTCTTTTTTAAGAGATAAAAGAATAAATATGAGGTAATAGCTTTGCCACATGGGGGAACTGTCCATCTAACTCAAGCTTATTTCTTTCTGGTCAGTTATGATATGTAAAACACTCCCAGAATTCCATTATTTTAAACTTTAGGAAGGGCATCCCTTTGTGAAATACGTTACAGAAGTTCCTCCAGGTTCCAATCAAACTTAGTTGATAGAATTCCATTTTTGTTTTGTCTTTCCCCTGAGCCTGAAGACTGTGCCCCACTTAGGAGGGCCAGCCCCAGTGTAGAGAACCACAGCTCCCCATCTCCCTGTGCGGTTGGTATTTGATCAGGAAATCTTGGCAGCAGCTGGTGTGGCATCATTTACCTCACACGCCCTCATCCTCAACTCTGCTGTGAGCCAGAGAGAAAGGACAGTGTGTGCTCTTGTTGAGAGCACCGAGGCCAGTGGCCACCCGCCCGGTCACCTTTGTTTATTTGATTGGCTCGTGGCACTGGATTAAGTGCCCACATGGATGCCACCCAGCCCTTCTGAAGCTGTTTTCTGCTGGGATTTTCTTGTGAGAGGGCATGAAGGAAGGTAGCACACTACAAGTAGATTTTTCACATCTGCAGCTTGAAGACCTCACTGTTCCTAGAACTTTCTAGCCGGACATCGTCAAGTCTTTTAGGTGGGACAGTGCACAGGGAGTGATTTAAGGAGATGAGCAGTAGAAGCCATTAGGTCTCCAAATGCATCGTAATGCACTTGCTATCCAGAGACAGTGACAACCAGAAACTGCTGATTTCCTGAGCTCAGAGGGGCCTCAGTGCTATTTCCTTTAGCCTTCAGGCTGATGAGTTCATTTCCCCCATACTAGGGATGAGAAAACTGAGATGGAGTTAGTCATTTAATGAGAGTCACATGTCTTGTAAGTGGGAGAGCCAAGGTCAGACGCCACCTGCTGTATCTAGGCTGGAAGCACCTCAAAGTTGCCTCGCTAGTACTTATCTTGGAGCTTCATTTTTTTAGATTTATTTTTATTTACTTTTGCATATAAGAACTAGTGTGTAGGCCAGAGGCGTAAGAGCATGCACCAGAGACAGAGTGGGTGGATCTGCTGAAATGCACTGCTGAGGGGAACAACAGGTGAGACAGGAAAGGTCTGCTGTGCCATGTGGGTCAGCTCCCTGGCTGGGGATTGCACTCAGGCCTCGGTGGCTAGTGATAGCTTGATAGTGCTATGACACTAAGACTTTAAGCCCTGAGCCACCAGGGAGGCCCAATCTTGGGGCCTTACACAAACATCACAGTGATGTATGGTCAGTATGGCGTCATGAGAAAGTTTGTATGTAAGGATTGAAGAATCCAAAGAGAACACTTCTTGGAGGAAGTCATGTGTGAACCAGACATTGAAGAATCAGTAGGAATTTCCTGCTCTCTGGCTACCTGGGAAGTCCAGCCAAGAGTAAGCACTGGCAGAAAACTGGAGCCACGCAGCAGATCTGGGAGGATACAGGACAGAGAAAGGACAGCCTCTTGACCAAATGGTGTTGGGACAGCTGGGCCTGGCCACTCTATCAAGTTTTACTCAGAATGGATTAAAAGACATGAATATAAGACTGCAATCCCTGAAGCGTCTAGAAAAAAACATAGGTGGTGAGCTCCTTTACTTTGACCTTGGTGATGATTTTTTGGATTGGACACTAACAGCAAAGGCTACAAAAAGAAAAAAAGAAGTGGGACTATATCAGACTAACAAGTTTCTGTACAACAAGGGAAATCATCAACAAAAGGGAAAGGCCACTATGGAATTGAAGAAAAGTGCTTTTCCTGCACTGATAATTGCTCTGCCACATGGAGCACCGCCTCAGTGTCTGAACGGACCCTTGCCCTTCAAACACTACAGACATAAAAAAGAGAGCGGAGAAGGACTGTGTCTCTACCTCAGGGCCGTGTGCGTGTGTGCGTGAGTGCGAGTTTGTGCACAGTATACAGAGAAAGCCACAGTGATAGTCCAAAAAAGTAGTTGTGCGTTAGCCACCCACCCTTTCTAACAAATTGCTGTGACATCTCTGCTGGTCCCATCGACACCGTCTTTGGCACTGGGTCTTCCTCCTCTGACTTCCACCCCACGTCCTAGCCCGGCATCCACATCCGTGGCGGATCCTGTGGATGGAAGTCACAGGTATCGCGTGTGCGCCTGTGGGCTGAGAGGTGCGTTGCAGGCAGTTGCCAGCTTCATTTCGCACAAGAAGAGCCATGGAAGGTTAAGAGCACAGACGTTAGTCTGAGGCGAAGACAGGTTTGAGTCCTAACTCCGGCACCAACCCGGCGGTGCGCCTTGACATGCTAACGCTTAACAGCGATTTCCTCGTCTAATAATAAATGTTAAAATGAGTATAACAGGACCTTCTCTGGGGATGATGCAGTTGAAATAGAATCACGGTTCCAAAACTCAGCAAAACTCCCGGAGACTGGCCCATGGTGAACGTTTAATGAAGGAGCTCTGCTGCTGATCCTCAGTAACAGCGGGGAGGTGCTGTTCCCCAGCCAGTGAGGTGCTCCCCCACCTTACTGCCCCCTCCCCACCATCAGTGCTGAGACCGGGCGAGGAGGCTGCAGACACCGCAGCCTGAGCTGGCGGGGGAATCTCTGACACAGGCCCACTTTATTCAAAAGGTGTTTGCTTCCTGGGTCTTCCCGCGTCTTCTCACCAAGTTCCCAAGTTCACCTGCGGCGGGACTGCGCTTTTCTATTGGTGGGTTGATTCCCGCATCAGAGTAACTGCAGAAGCCACCGGGATTCCGGGCCTGCAGGTTCTCTGGATTTCTGAGTTCAACCTTGTTCGTGTCCTTCCACATCTAGTAACTCGAATAAGCTGCGAGGTCCTTATGTGGCTCTATAAGTGCTTCTAAAGTGAGATTTAACTTCAAAAAGTCTAGCCTGCTGCTTGACCCCTGGGGGCCGCTGGGCGAGCACGCCCTGGCATTCCATCTGCCCCTGTGCTGGGCGGGGCGGGGTGGGCCGGCTGCCTTCTCAGGCACTGGCTGTTCACCTTTGCATTTCTGATGAATGAGACACTCTGGTTCCGGAGCATGCTAACTTCTCTCTCCTGGTCTCTCGAGGACACTCATCAGACATCTCCTAGGATCACGTATTTTCATATTTTAACTATTTTCCGGGATACCTGGTTGATTCTGGCTTAGCATAGTACCCTGAACACGGACGATAGTGGGCATAAAATTCCCTAAGTGAATCAGGCACAGCAGCAGGTGTGAGTGGATACAGCTCCCAGTACGGTTTAATACTGTATGATTTTTCAATAATCCAGAGTTAGCTTACAGATTCCTTAAATCACCCACTTTCCTATTATTATAATCTTCATGATTGAAAATAGGATTCTTAAGGAGTGCGTGGTATTGCTTTATGAACTTAAATGCTTTTTAAAAAATGTTTATAGAGGTCGGGCATATGATCTATATGTATATAAAGTAAGAAACTCCCTTTCCTTCTATGTTCTACTGGTGGGTGGGGGGAGAAAAGCAATTTATACACAGACTTTCTGAAAGCATTTAGGACAAAGGTGGAGCTGGGTGGGAGCAGAAGCAAGGGAAAAAGAATGTGAGGCCAAAGAAATGAGGTCAGACTTACAGGGGCAAAAGTTAGGTGAATATGGATACAAATGATTTGTAGCAGGAACAAAGGCATGCATTAAAAATAACAACAAAAATGTATCAGGACAAACGTCATTGTCATCCTTGGACAAGCACAGCCCTGGCACCTGCGTGTCAGCCATGCTGTCACCGGCTCACTTCACTGGATCGTTCAGAAGTGGTAGAAATCCTCTCCAGTGTGCCAGCCACTGTTACCGTGCCAAGGACACTCTGGTCCTCGGACTTGGATTCTGATGTCCTCTCCCTGTGCACCTTTTGGGGGCCCAGAGATTCAGGGGCTGTAGTCTCTGAATTTCATGTTCATGGGAAGGTTTCTTTCACCTTCCCTGCCTCCATTTGTCTCTGCCTCTGCACCAAGACGCTTATCCGTGCACATCTGCAGAAGCAAACAGACCCCACATGCTGTGTGTTTGGGGAACTTATTGAAGCTTGTGGAACCTCAGCTCCGCATGAGTGAGGATGAGACAAACAGTGAGGCCAGCCATGGAGAAGGCTGGGGAGGTGGAGTGAGGAGCACTGTCCCCAGGTGGTAGCGAGGGGACGGGCACCACTGGAGAGGCCGGGAGCTTCTTCCTACTCATGCATCCTGCACCTCTGTGAGCACCGGCTACTGGCTTAGTCTGTGACAGAAGGGACACTATGAGGACAGGAGGTGGACCACTGCAGAAGGGAGAGAAGTGCACAGTGGGAGAGAAGAGGCTGGACAGGTCCCCCTCCAGGGCCATTCTCTGCTGGAAGCTTTCTGCCCGGAAACAGAATTCCTGAGATCTTTGATTAGCCTTCACCTGCCCTGTGTCTATTTTTCACTACCTTTATTTGTTCTTTGATGATCACGTTCTAAAGAATATTTCTAGATTGTAAGTGGGTTGGGCAGTTGTGATCTTAGGATAACTGGAAGGTCCTCTAAATAAGCCATACATCCTCTCTTGGATTCTACTCCCTTTGGAATATCAAATTGCTACTTACTTTCACACACTTGATCCTTTCAGGTAGAAAGTATTAGGTGCATTCAACAGCTGAGGAAATTGAGGCCTAGAAAGCTTAAGTAACTCACCCAGGGTGATTTCCAAGGAAATTACAGGTGTTGGGGGTATACCCTGACTCCAAATCTGAAGTTGTGTTTCTCTTCTCTCCACAGTTAACTTTCCAGTCTGGAAAGAATTAGAGAGACATGCAGGATATTTGAGGATATCTTGCCTAACTCCATGAGGTTAAAAGCAAAAACAAGGTCTATTGAAGTTAAATGAGGCAAGCGACATTACATTCGCCTTACTGACAGAACAAGAATGAGAATGTGGTCTCCTGGGTCTCAAACTCTGTTCATTAGCAGCTGGTGGTTATGTTGCCCCTTCATCACCTGTTTATAATGGAAACATCACTTATCTTATTCCAGAAGCTCTAATCAAACCTGGAAGGTTGAGGTCTTCAATGAAATAGGAAAACTGAGACTTTCTTACAGTTATGCGTGAGGGAGTTTTCCATTTTGGATCTTCTGCCATCTTGTCTCTAGTTTGGGCATCAGTAACTACAGCCTGTGGGTCAGATCCAGCTGGTGGGCCGTGTTTGTAAATAAAGCTTTATTGGAACACAGCCATGTCCATCTGCTTATGCATTGTTTTGACCGCTTTCTGCTAGCCTGTTACAAAGGCATAACAAGAATTGGAACAGATACTTTGTGGCCCATTATTGTTGGATCCTTCATAGAAAATGTTTCCCAACTCTGGCTTTTGTTGATACCTGTTGGCCCACAGGTCTGAATTTATATTTTTAATAACTTGTTTTCACTCATAGATAATAATGTTTAATGAAGATGTTTTCTAGTCCAAAATCAAAGGTGCAAGTATTTCTACAGTGTACAAATGCACATTTAGCAAATCTAGACATTTCTTTGCCTAGAGGGCAAATTTAAAGCAAGGTTCACCTATCCTATAACAGATGACATTTTTTTCAAAGTGTTTTCCCCTCACAAAACAAGAAATATAAGTCTGTCAGTAGCTCAATAAGCCAAAATATGATGAATGAGCAATCAAGAATGCATACATAATTTGTAGAATATTCTGGATGCATTGACTTCTACCTGCATCCAGTCATTCTTCATGTGTTTGTTATTAGAGCTGGGCCTGCCTTGTATTTTTGCTTGCACACAACACAGAAAGGGACACAGAGCCACATACACCCCGGGTTTTAGCTGACTTGCCTCACGGGAGTCATGAATGCTGGTGACTGATTAGATATATGCGACATAGCAGTAAGACCAGATAAGACAGAAATGAGTAGTTAATATAAAAGTTGCACAGAAAACAGGAAGTTTATATCAATGTATGAAAAATGTGATTGCTAAGGAGGCTCCAAAGAGGCCACATTCCATAAAGGAAAGTAGGTGCTACTTAGTGGACATTCAGTCGGAAAATAATTCTTTTTTAAAACAATTCTATTATTTTTATTGAGGTGACGTTGGTTTACCACACTGTGTATGATGTAGAGGGCAAGTTCACACCTTCTAGTGGGATGTCACCCACCACCATCAGAGCTCCCATCATCCTCCACCAGAGTCCATTCAGTTCCCTCCCCCTTTCCTTCTGTCCCCCTATCACTGGTAGCCCCCGTTCTGCCATCATATTTCTAGTGTTTGTTCTGATTTCATCTTGATGATCACTTGCTTTGTATCCCACATGATTCTTTATATTTCACATGATTGAAACCATCTTGTATTTGTCTTTCTCCTTCTGCTTATTTTGCTTAGCATCATCATCTCCAATTCCATCCATGTTGTCACAAATGGCAAGATGTCATCTTTTTCTCCCCCACCACCCCTTATGTCCCCTGTCCCTTTCCCTCCCCTTGCTCTGGTTGTTGATGTTTCATTTTGTTTTTTAATCACCGATTAGTATAAATAATGCGTCTTTTAATCCACTCATCTGTCCTTGGGCATTGAGGGTGTTTCTGTGACCTGTCCATGGTGCTAGTGCTGCGATGAACACCAGACCTTCGATTTAGGGCCTTCCCTAGGATGGAGCTTGTCTCCTGTGTCACCAGCATGGTCATGCAGGTAAAAGCAAGTTCTCAGCTGGGGGCTAGACTTAGCACAGAGACACATGCATTTCGATTCAGAGGTAGGGGAGGTGACTTACCACACAAATACACACTCTGTAAAGCCTGGTGACACTTCCCAGCATGGGAAGGAGGAGGCCATAACTGAGCATGATGCTCTTCAGCAATTATACCTTCCCCTGGATCTTCCCAATAGTGACTTGCATGTGGGTGTGAAATATTGTCCTTCTTATCATTATTTATAAAAACTTAAAGAGCAAGTGACAATATGCCAAACTTTTCATTCTCATGTGACAAGCATCTTTGTTTAATCAAGCATAGACAGATAGAGGGATTTTATGGAATTTTAAATAATCTTATAATAAAGAAATGAGGGAATCTATGCATGAATAAATCAAATCCAGAGTTGATTTATTTTTTATGTTTCCATATGTCGAGTTGAATGATTGCAATAGGAAAAGATTCACAGACACCATATTGATAGGTCATTGGAGGTAACATTTTAAAACATTAAGCATATGTTACATGAGCATTATTAAAATATTAAGGCATGTATAGAGATAGGAGTATATGTTTGGGATCCAGGCCAATATAATAACTACCACAATATGTATTTTTCCTCTTGATTATTTTTGCAACTAATAGATAGATCCTTTCATTTTGCACTCATTTGATCCTGTGATGATTGACATGCCTGCCTTTCCTGCCAGCTCCATGACAGCAGGGGCCTCGGCTTCTTTCTCCCCATGTCTACTATTTTTTGTCTAGCGAAAATGCCTGGCACAGAGAGGACAATGAATCTATGGAACTGCTCCACCTACATTAGAAATGACTTCAGAAATGTGCTCTGCATTGTTTTATAGTGTCTAATTTATATAGAAGTTGCACAGATTATCTTGCCATAAAATAAAACATGTGCACATGTGGTAAAATTGCATAAAAGCAAACACATACACCAATGTATATAAATGTGGGGAGATCAGAATAATGTGGGGCTACCATATCCCTGCCAATCCAGCTCTTGGCTGTCATATCTCACTAGATTTATGCAAGATGACACCATTGGAGAAAACTGAGTGGAGAGCGCTCTAGATTTTTTTCTTAGGAGGACATGTGAACCCACAATTATTTCAAAATAGAAAGTAAAAAAAAAAAAATAGGTGTCTCCTAGGTACAAAGGAAGAGCAGTGACAATACTTAGAAGGGCAGACACCCATTAATAATGTGAGCACCCCATTGCTCCTAGGTCTTTGGGATGTGGAAACACAAGAGCAAATAAGGAATGCTTGTTGGGTTCCTAGTTAATAAGTCAGATATTTTGGGTTATGGTGATGAATAAGAACAGGAGCCCATTGCTATTCCTTTACCAAGGAATTGGCCAAGAAGCTAGGGAGTGCACATATGCATGTTTGATTTTTCTTTAATTTTCTCCAGGAGAGTAATAATCAATGCAAATCTAGTACCTTTTGTGCACCAGGTACCAGGCCTGCACAAATGCCAACTGAGGTCATAGACCGTATGCTCATGGAAGAGAGATAAACCAGGGTTCAAAACTATATCTTGTGTGCTTTGAGGCTGTTGGATAACTTCTCAGTTTCCTTATCCATCAAATACAGGTGAGTGACAGCGCTCACCTTGGCACTCAGTACTGAAATTATTCCATGTAAAGGTCCAGTTCAAGGCATACATGCATTCTCAACAAACAAGAAGTGCTCCCAAATTATCCCTGGGAAAATGCAGGTCCCCTCTCCTATCACCTCCTCCGCACCACTGCTCTTATCTCAGTGTCCCCGAGACGAAGAGCAGGCTCTCCTGTAGTGCATTCAGCAGCAGATGCTGGCAGAAACTGCAACCAGCTTAGGGATTCAGAAGCAGAAGCCTGTGATGGATTATTACAATTTCCTATCATGTAATTGCTTTTCTGTTTGACCAAAGGTACTTCGTTTAATCTATTTCTAATTTGTTTTAAACCGTTAATTCTGGAAGCACATAAAATGGGAAATATTCTTAGGGAAATCTTTCCAACTTCCTTCCCCAGTGTAGCTCCAGTTGAGTTAATGTATGGGAGAGCACTTGGTAAACAGTAAAGCAATATACAAATGTGCGTCCTTACTGTTATTATTATTATTGATCTTTGCTCTAATTTCCCTATGGGCTCTCTCTGTGCTCTGGGCACAGATATCCCACGGAATTTAATGAGCCTTGTGAAAGTGGGGAAGAAATGCAAAAGAAGGGGAAATATCTCTCTTTGATAGTCACAGTTTCCCTCCTTTTAACTGGCACCTCTTGTCAGAGTAACCCCGTTTCTCAACTTCAATACCACTGGCATTCTGGGTGGGGTAATTTTGCATTGAGTGGCGGGTAGGGGACTGTCCCGTGCACTGAGGGCATTTAGCAGCCTCCCAACCTCGCCCCTCTGGATGCCAGTTACACCCTACCACTTGCAACAAGCCCAAGTGTCTCCAGACATTGCTTCATGTCCCCGTAGAGTAAAATAACTCATCCCGGACTTATTATAATAACAGCAAAGAGAAAGCGCATACTCAGCAGCATAAAGAAACTCAAATCTTCTGCAAAAATCTGAAAGTCCTAAAAAACCTGATGGAACAATTTTCAGAGCTGGTTAAAATTTATTGTTTAAACAGAAGGTGTATGTGACAAGAGGCGGTAGTGAGAAGACTCAAGCTTTATTCCATTGCTACCAATTTAATGAGACACCAACCCCAGCTCCAAGATCAATACTGGGTCTGCAGGAATAACCTTGACTTTGAAGTTCTCCTACTTCTGATCTGCATTTATTCATTCAACACTTAGTTATGAAGTACACCAGCCCTGTGTCTGTGGGTTCCACAATCAAGGAGTAGACCAAAAGCAGATCAAAAATATACACTACATAGTGAGACTGGGAGGGGTGCAACGTACTGAATAAACAGGTACAGACTTTTTCCTGGTCCTTATTCCCTAAATGACACAGTATCACAATATTTATGTAGTATCTACACTGCATTATGTATTCCAGGTGATCTAGAGATGATTTAAAGTATCAGGAGGATCCTGTGGGTTATGTGCAAATATCGCATTATTTTGTGTAAGAGACTTGAGCATCAGGATTTGGATATCTGGAGTCACCCCCAAGGAGATCAAGGATTTTCCCCAAGCATTTTCAGTGCCGGCTCTTAGGGGACCAGTCCCCACTGATGCTCTGGGCACCTAGACATTCCCAAGGTCAGAAGTTAGACTTGTTTCAGGACGATCTGATCAAATAAAAACTGCATTTATAGGTTTTTAGCAAATCTGTGGGGCAGATTCATGCTTTCTTCTCTGAAAAGGAAAACCGTGAAGAAGACTGTCTCCTTAAGAATCACACTGCCCTCAGTCACAAACCAGAACCCTCAAAAGTGAACTGGGGTGGGGGGGAGTAGGAGGGGGGAAAGAAGGGGGAGGAGGAGGGAGGGAGGGAGAAAAGCAGCAGTTCTTTGTCCCTTGCAAGAATCCTCCTCTCCCCATTACTGCAGGGAATGAGGATCGCTGTTGTTTCTATCTGCCTGACCCTGAGCTGGACACGATGCTTAATTAGGGATCCTCGGGCCTGCAGACAGGCGACAGGCGTTGCCAAGCCCCGCCCCGCGGATGCTGGCCGGCCTGGCGTGGGCTCCTCTCCCCCATTCTCTCTATCTGCCTTTGCGCTGTAGCTGCTGCCTAAACAGATTTTCTGTTTTTAATAAGGAGCAGGCAAGTCTGGAAGCCCTTCCCAGTCGTGTAGTTGAAAAACTAGAACATGAGCAAACAAGGCCCAGTCTCCATTCCCTTAACTCTCTCCATCCGGCGCAGCCTGGCTGGCCCTCCAGCCTCGGGCCTCCAGCCTCCACCGCCGACACCCCTGTGCTCCTCCTCCGGCTGTGCCTGCTTTGGACACCCCGTTCTCAGTAGGGCGGGCTCAGGCTCGCAGGCTCTGAACCCAGACCGCATTGCCCCCCACCCTCCCTGTTCTCTTCTACTCCCCAGCCGCGTGGCCCCGGCCAGCCCCCAGCTGCTCAGAGGCCTGGTTTCCTCCACCGGAGACGTGGGGGACGGTGGGTGTGAGTAGTGCATGAAGAAACACCACGAAGGCAAGTCCACAGTCTCCTTTCGCCCTGCGAAGAAAGCGCCTGCTGCTTCTTAAACTCAGCCTGTGCCCCTGAACTGTCGGCCTTCGCCCTGCTGCTGGTGGAGAGCCTGCCCCCCGGCTCCCGGGGTCGGCAGCATCTGGGGGTTCTGCTGTGTCCCGTGAGCTACTTTGTGCTTTCGTGGCGTGGCCTCAGCCTGGGTGGACGGAGGCTGAGGTTCAGCGCAGGCCCCGCTGACTGTACGAGCCCGGCGTTCTGGCCGTCCATCTGCACGCTCTAACCTGGGACTTTGATTGTGGGTTTGCATCCTTTTGTGGGGACTAGCTGAGCCCCCTAAATGGACACTGGTAGTGAGGAAGCCAACCTGGCTGGACACAGGGGGTTGCAGGGTGGGCTCAGAACTCTGGCGGGAAGTCTGCAGCGGCAACATGTTAGCTGCCGGAGCCTCGAGGGCCAGGCTGTACTCCGAGCATCTCATTTCTCACTCACAACCAACCTGGAGTCCGGGCCCTCTGCAGTGAAGAAACTCCTGAAGGACTGACAGGCAAATGTGAGCCTCAGCGCTCGTGATTAGAGTGTGCAAGAATCACTCCTCCAAAATGCACGTGACAGGTGACTGCACGTGACAGGTGACTGCACGTGACAGGTGACATGCACGTGGCTGCCACTCTCTTGGGGCATTTCCACGATTTTTATAAACCGTCCTCCAAAATTTTAAGAGGCAGCTAAGGAAGGAGTTGATTCTAAGCCCTCATTTTTATGTATGTTATTTTAAAAATATTTTTTCTGAGACTTTGAGTAATGATAACATCTAGTTAAAGATCTATTTCTGAATATGGCAGAGAAGGCGTGGACCGTGGGTTAGAGCAGTCCCCACACACCAGCTGTGACTAATCCCTTGCTCCTTGGGTGGAAAGCAGAGATCAGGTGACCTCTGGAAAGCGGGTGACAGGTTCAGGGTTGTCCAGGGAACCCTCTCAGTGCACAGCGGCCTGTCACAGCGCTCCGGAAGCAATAGTAGTCGCTCTCCGTCTTTGTTACCTGCCGAGCATTCCTTTACCCGGTAGCTTTGTTTAATTTGATCTCCACAATCTGAAACCTTTTTCAGATAAGTACCATTATTACCCCCACTTTACAGATGAGGATACTGTGGCATAAGGTAGTTAAGTAATTTTCCCAAAGCCATTTAGGTAGAGAGCGGTGGATGGAGCTGATGGACTTGGTCTTATCCAGGGTCAGCCTCTTTAACTTGTTTCTACATATTGTCACTTTCGCTTTGACCTTGGTCGACTCTGGCTTTTTTATTTAGCAGTCTGTTGCTTCTGACCTTCAGGTTGTGGACTTTTGCGATTAGAACGTTAATGGGGGATTTTCACAGATCATGTCAGGTCACGGTGCTGTGGCATCACCCGCTCATGAGGGTGCCGCATGTGCACACCCACCCTGCTGGAGGGCTCATACTGGTGAGCATAGATGTAGCGGTCAACCTCTGAGCAAAGAGATTTGCAGAAAAGAGGAAAAAACGGCCTCTGAAGCAAAATAAGGTGGTAGACATTTGGGAAGCGTGTTGAGAGGCATCTGGGTTGTGTTGGCAGAGAATGTACCACTGGGTGGCCTCCTGGGGGAGCTTCACAGGGATTTCCACTTGGCAATGATTGGCTTAAATCAACCGATTGTACTTGTCCCAACTCTGAACAAGCATTGACTCTAAGTGCCTACGGCTAGCCAGCTGGCAAGGTGGAGTTGATTCTAAGCCAGTGATGGGCAGCAAGGCCGATCCTTGGCTGGGCCCAATCCAACCGGCTTCTTGCTCCATATGTTGGATCGAGGAGTTGGTCAACTTTTCTGTCAAATAGTAAATAGGGTCAAATAGTAAATGTTTTAGGCTTTTCAGGCCACTGGGTCTCTGTTGCAACTATTCCATGCTAGCATTGTATGAAAACACCCACTGATAATGCGCAAACCAATGCGCATAGCTATGGTCCAACAAAACTTTTCTCATAAGAACAGGAAATGGGCCAATCCAGTGAGATGGACCTTCCACCATGGTTTTCTAGCCTTGGACTCAGTTAAGACAGCGAAGTCGGTGTTATTATTCTAATAAAATTTATTATTCTAATAAAGACTCACTGAAATGTGGGTAAGGAAAATGAAATTCATAAAGCTTTCAGTGATCCAGGACAATGGCAGGTATTAAATATAAGAGGTTATGTGAATAAATGGATTATAATTCTGGCTCTGTCATTAATTAGATCAATGAGTAATTACATCTGTCTACATTTGACAAATCACTCAAGTCACTTAAACTCTCTGAATCTCACATATGTCTTCTGTAAAATAGAGGATATTATTAACTTTCCTCTGTGGATTTGTGTAAAGATAAAATATATCACTATATTTATCAATTTATGTTAAGATGCATTCTTAATAATGAAAGGATGGATGTAGATTTCTCCATTTGTCTTGTAGAGAATAATCAACAAGTACAAGGCTTGAAAGCACTTGATTTAGCACAGGGTTAACTGAGTTGACTGTAGCAGAGGATGAGTCTGTTATGTGGCCTGGTGGCCACAACTCTGTATAATTGGGTGTAGGGAGTGGAGAAGAAGGGCACTGGTAGCCCATAATCCAGACCAACTCAAACACAGAGACCATATTGTCATCAACTATAGTAGAGAGCAAAGAACATCAACTGGAATTCTAATTCGGGTCCCAGTTCTCTTACCTCTTGACCCTGAGATCTAAGTCATATTACTTAATCATTCTGATCCAGATCATGTCTAAGAGAACATCTCAGTCACACATTGTGGAATCCCACTGGTGGCTCTTGCTTTGGTTTGCTCTTCCTTCGGTAAAAGTGCCTCCCTCTTCCTTCTCCTTTGAGTGTCCCTGAGTGCATTCAGCATGCAGTTTCCCTGCAATCTATCTCATTCCCGGCATAGTAATAGGCATGTGACCCAAGCCAGGCCAACGAAAACCACACCTGGAGGTTTAGCTCTTGGAAAGGGAAGCTTTATTTCTGCTCCAGTGGGAGTGGGTGGGTGGGGCCTCAGGTCTCCAGTTGACAGGGGTCACCCCTTGGAAAGCTAGAGTGTGAAGGAGGTCAATAGAAAGCCAGGCAAAGGCAGGGAGGAGCAGAGGAAACAGTTGTAATGAGTTCATCTGGCTGCAAATGCACCTGTATCCCTTGAGTTTTCAGTTACATAAGCAAACATTTCAACAAATATTTCTTTACCAAAACTGTTTTGGTTTGCTTTTCCGTCACTTGCCCCAAAGAACATAGATTCATAGAACATGTAAAGCAATTACTGCAGAGTCTGGCATGGTGCAAGAGCCCAGGAATAATGTGGCATATATGATTATTATTTGTGAAAATGCTTTGCATAATAGACAATGAAGGTATATTCAAAAATGGTAGTGACCCTGATGGGACATGAACATAGCTCAAAAAAAAGTGTTACAGAGGATTCTTGTCTGAGTGGGAGGCTGCGATTATGATGATGATGGTGATGATCCTGATGGCTCATTAGTATTACAATTATTGGTTATTGGTTATTCCAAGTATTATGGTTATTGGTTATCATGGCTGTTGATTACACTGATAACCTGCTGTGTGTCAGGGTCTATTCTAAATTCTTTAACTACAAAAAATAATTTTAAGCTTCCCTGATGCAGTCTTATCTGTGATTTCTTTCTTTGTGCTACTCATATGATTTCACATTCATAACCACAGTTGAAAATTACCTTGTTTAAATCCCTACATCCATTTGTCTTCATCTGTTCTGGCTGAAGGCTGTAGGCAGAGGCCATAACAAAAGGCCATAGACAAAATGACTTATAAACAAGAAACGTTCATTTCTCACAGCTCTGGAGACTGGAAGGTGCTAGATTTTTGGTTCTGGTGAGGGTGCTGACACCCTACAGGTTTCTACTCCCTGAGTAGAAGGGATATAACGGAATGACAATTTTGGTCTCCTATAAGGGCACTAATCCCATCCACGAGGGCTCCACCCTGGTGTTCAAATCATGCCCCCAAAGAGCTGCATTACCATCACACTGGAGGTTAGAATTTCAGTGTATGGATTTGAGAGAGTGTACAGACATTCAGCTCATAACTTTTTATAGAGATCTAGCTGCTGTTATTTAAGGATCCAGACTCACAATGTGCAACATAGATTGTTTTCTTCCAATGCTGACCTGGCAAAAAGGACAGTGAGTGGTATATATGAAAGCAAGGGGTCAGGAACCTGGAGAGTCAGGGACTGCAGGGAGAGTGAGAGGCCAGATGCCAGGCAGGAGCAGCTGGACTATGACCCTGGGCTCAGGAATGGCTCTGCCCTGGATTACTCCTCACGTGCAGGTGAGGCAAGCAACCCCGGAGGTCATGAGACGTGCCTGCTAGATAACAGGCCAGGATCATACCCAAGTCATCCTGAGCACGAGGCTCCTTCTGCTCCATCATTTACATGCACCCATATGGGGGAGCCTGAAATAACCACAAACACAAGACATATCATATGGCAGTGCGTGGCGGGTTGGCAGACAAGGAATAGGGCAGAAATTTCCTAGGAGAGCATGATCGTGATGGCCTTGGAAGCTTCTGCTCAGCACAGAAACCTTTCGTGGATGGGTAAATAAAGGGAGGATGGAGAGGTAGCAAAAGGCAAGGTGGGGCACCTGTGTCCTGGGGACGCGGCACTCTTTGTAAATCGAAGGGAGGAAGGGCTCCCCTGAGCACTGCTGCTGCCTCTGCCTGTTGTCTGAACAATGAATCTCAAAAAGAAACTGAATCCTTCCTCGCCTCTGTCAGTTTTCTGGACCACTGTTTGCATGTTCACCCCAAAAGGGTCAACAAAGACACACACTTGTTGAGTCTTCCCTTGGCCTACACATGCTTCTGTACCATGAATGCCCCCCCCACACACCCCAACCTCCACCCCTTCTACCCCCTTCCACAAGTCTCCTCCCCATCTTATAAGCACTAGTCATTGGCTAATCCAAGATGTCACTGAATCCAAGATCTCCTGTTGGCAATCCTTAACTCCAGTACATCTGCAAACACCCTTTTCATCACATAAGGTGTCACATTTACAGGTTCCAGGTGGGCATGCATTTTGAAGGTTCCTATTCAACCCCCTGTAAGGGCTTTCCTCCACATGCATGGGTCATGCTAGCTACATCCTTTGTGCCCCTTCTGGTAGGATTCTGCATTTATCCCATGGTCTCCGTTCAGTAACTAGACTATCAGTGCTGGGTAAAGCCACAGCTTGAACTTGAGCTAGGTCCTCTCTCAGCTAGGTCTGCAGCTCAGACCTGAACCAGATGGGAAGAAACAGTGGGGAGGAAGCATTTTTCTTTCTACTCTTTTCTGCTTTCCTCTTTCCTTCCCTTCATTTACCTTTATCTGGACTCTAAGTGGGTTAGGTGGTTGTGCTGGGTTGTCCTCATGTGGCTGGGTGGCTTTCTGTTATCTGGATGTGGTGACAAATTAAAACAGAGAGCCTCGGTAGGGTCAGCAAACGGTGAAAGCAGATTTGTTCTCTCCTGGGGTCTTTGAAGACTCCTGGGTGTTCCTCATAGGTCTGCTCTCTCCTGCACTTCCCTGCACCCCAGTTGATGTATCTGGTCCCTACGGCAATGTGCTTGCTGTCTCCGCACCTTGGCTCCGAGGCAGCAGGCCTGGCACATCCTTTGCTTACAGGCTCAGGCCGACTGAGCCACTGTCTCCTGTCTGGCCACCTGGAGGCCGCCTCTGCCTCTCTTCTGGGCTCACATTCTGGCTTCAGATCCTCTCTCACATTCTCAGGTCAGACGCCAGTCCTCTATATCTTCTAAGTTCCAGAAATATACTTCAACACTCTGCATATTCTTTGGAAGCTGGGAACCAAGAGGTGACAAACCCCTGGCCTGGGAAATGGGTGGGACGCATGTGAGGACGACAGCCTCATCATGACCTGGGCCAGCACTCAGGTCCCTTTTCATCTCAGCCTCTGGGTGCCTTGTCATGTCTGGTCCCCGGCATCTCCTACTCCGTCTCCATCATGGCCATCATCATCTTTCATTAGTCCGAAGTGCAGTGCGAAAAGGAAGAGCCTCTACTAGTGCTTGGGTTATTTTAGGGCATACTTTGCTATTAGTTAGACTAGAGGAAAAAAGGAGAGCACTGTACAGTGGATTGGGAGTCTTTGCAAAGAAACCAGCTTGAACTTTTGGAATTATGCAGAAAGCGCAAGCATGTCTATTATGCAGAGCCTTGAAAGGTGGGGAAAAGGTAATTAGAATTAAATATGGGCCATTGTTTTATGCTTTGTGGGACTTCATGGGAAGAACTGGGACCATAGACATACAAATTTAAATAGCAGGGATTTTTAAGAAGCACATCTATGAAAGTGATGAGATATTGAATGGTCTTTCTTAATCACTCATTGGTCACACATGAAATGGAAACTCAAGAACTCTTTCATAGTTCAGATGAATAATGAGGGTCTTGGTTCCCTCCCACCCAGCTCTTGATTTCTTTACTCCTGACTCCTTCAAATGTCTCACTGCCCCTGCTGTCTGCTCCTGACCTAATGTGATGTCTCACATCTTTTTTTGGTTTCATTTTTCTCTCCCTCTTTTGTCAAAATTTTGTGTTGCTTTGCCCCTCCAACCTCTACTTGTCTGCCGAGAGTGCTGGGAGTAAATTGTTAATTGCTATATTGATCTGTGTTAATGTAATGGTCATTCCTGGGACTGCCTTTCCCAGGGTAAGAATATCATTGGGAAACTGAATCCTTAAAGATTTCACTCCCTGGGACTGCCTGAGAATGGACGGTCTGGGAGGCTTTGCTCTTGGAGCAGGACGAAGCTGGGTAAATCTGAACATAGACATAGGAACAGAGGACATGGACAGTGCTCCATGTCCTGGGCCTGTCTATTCAAAGCCACACTGTCCGTGTGATGAAGGTGGATGGGATGAGTTGGGAGCCACCAACGTCTGTCATCTAGGAGAGGAGGAGGTGGTGGGGCCAACTGCTAACAGACCAGGACAGCCCTTTGTGAGCTCTCCTCCCGAGTCTGTCCTCAGTTACGTCTGGTTCATAGCTTCAGTCACTACAGTGGGAGTGTTTTCACCGCAGCAATGGGCAGCAGATGTCAGGATTTGTGTTTCTAGAGAGCTAGTGTTGGACAGTGACCAGCACACCGCCAAAGGAAGTCAGAGAGCACTTCCTTCTTCTCACTTCCACTGGCACTTGCCATTCGCCTTGCGCCAGTCTTTTAGCCTTTCTGTGGCTTAGGAGAGGAATCCACATGGTTTTAAGGGAAACAGTGAAAACCAGAGAAAGTATACAAAGGAAGTGCTTTGAGCTCCTAGAAGGAAATCTTTGCTTCCTTTGTTCTTTGACTCTAGAAAGCATATGTGTAGAGGATTCAAGTTCTCTTGCTGTGTCCAATCCAGCAGTTCAGTAGCAGATCTTGGGGTAAGGAGTACTCTTTCCATTTGGTAAACATTTCCAAATCATCCTCTCATTCAAGAAAAATGAAAGTATGTTCCATAAAGTATAATTTTAAAATACCCAATTGTTACGGGTGGATGGTATAATTTTCACCACATATTGACTTACGCCAAGCATGGGCAGGGGACTAGTGAACACTACAAAAGCAGACACAGGAGAGCAGGGGCTTAGAAGTCCATGTCACATTCTTACCTTTGAGTTCCCATCTGCACTAAGCTTTGCTTCGGTTCTTTTCCTCTTTCAACAAATGATTACTATGTATCTTCCATGCTGGATTTGGGGCAAAGACTAATAAGATATTAATCCTTAAGATCAAGGTAGAAAACGAAGAAAGGTCAGAGTTCAAGTTATATTTCTGGAATGATTGACCCAGTGGTGAGGAATAGCCTGAGTGGGGTGGCAGCCACACTATTTCAGGCTAAAGAGTAAACAGAAAGATTTTCACAAAGATGCCTTACATAGAATTAAATGCAATTTTCTAGCAGTCAGTTAGTTACCTTCTTCCCTTCTGCTTACATCTTATGAAAGGAGAAGTAAATAATTGAAGACTGGAAGGAGACCAGCAGTTCTCGAAGGACTTCCTTTGGCTCAAGTTTAGATCTGTATGGAAACCTTCCAGGACAACACCTACCCTCTTCAGTAAAAATTCCAGAGAAGATGATTCCATTAGTTCTTCCACCAATATCAAGAGATTCTTCTGGTTCTCATTCCTGACTCACTTTCTGCTCTTTGTCATTTCTGTGGCAAGTGGTCCTCACTTCATTGAAGCATTTATTTAGTCTTCAATCACTCCAGAGTTCCTACTACAAGCTGTCAGTGATTCTCACATTGAAACAATTAAAAAATATAATTCCTAATTCCTTGAAACTGATGGATTGGGGTTAAGGCCTCTATAACAAGAACAACCATGCAACAATAAAAAGTAAAAAATGATAGCAGCTGCAACAAACACTTGTTTGATGTCAGATACTATTCTATTTTGCATAAATTATCTGAATTATTTCTTACAACCATATGAGATAGTAATTTTATCAGCCTCATCAAAGATGAGGAAACTACAGCTGGGAGCAGTTAAGCAACTTCGAACGGCCATAGCTAGGAACTGGAAATTGGACTTGAACCCCATTCAGTCTATTTCTTTACTTTAAAGATGTATTTATTTATGCATATAAGAGCTAGGGTACAGGCCAGAGTCCAGGGAGGTGAGAGGATTCACCAGACAGAGTGGGGAGAAGAACAGGCAGACTGACTGAAACACACTCTAAGGGGAGCAGTGGGCGAGGCAGGAGAGTTCTGCCTGTGCCATGTGGGTCCCCTCCCTGGCCGGCGGCAGGGCTCGAACTCATGCTGCAGTGGCTGTGCTTTGCTTCATAGTGCGTTGCTTAACCCACTGCGTCACCAGGGAGACCCCTATTCAGTCTATTTCTTAACCACAGGACTATGCAGCCTCCATGTTCCTGTAGAGCTTTCCCAAATGCTCTGAATTATTTCTGAAGTTGAAAACCATGTACATGGGAGATAGTATCTGGTATAAAGTAGCCTATTTGTCCAGATATTTTGCTCATTTCCTTTTGTTTTTTTATTTCACAGTGGAAACAGACATGTTAGATGTGCAATTGTGCAATACACACACTTCCCATCCAGTGTGACTGGTCATTGTCAGAGTGCTGTGATGGGATTTGTGGGTGCTGCTGGGTAGGGGAGACCAGGTACCTTGTGGATGTCGGAAGATTATTTGGAACATATAGGGTGTAGTAGCCTGTGAAATCAGCAGTCTGCTTATAATCTTCAAGTAAGTTCAATTTGAACCCCTGGGAAAGTCTCCACTCTCACGTGGAAGGATTTTCCCTGATCTCTGTGGGATGATGATTGTCTTCTTGATTTTTCTGGAAGGATCAAACATGTGACTGATCCCACTGGGGTAAACTCCAAACTGATTCATTATCTGTTCTCTGTCCCATCCTGACACCTGTCTTCCACCACTTCAACTCTGAATTGACTTCTGGTCTGAGGGTCACAGGTTATGAAAGGGACACTGAAATTGGGAATTCGGGACTTGCTATATCCTCTATTTACAACTGTGTTTTTGTCCTATTGGGAAATTATAAGAAGACCGGAGAGTAGGAATGAATGGAGTATGGGGATGAGGTATTGATAACTTGCTCGTATTTATAACCACAGAGTCCGGATGGACAGTGGCAATATAACAGGTACATGGTAAATATTTGCAGAATAAATGAATAAAATTTTTAATTCTCTTGGATGATAATAATGATGATGATGATGGTGGTGCTTGACATCTGTGTTTGCCCTGGTAGGTAGTAGCTCATTAAATATTCTTAAAACCCCATGAGAACAACCAGGAAGATTATCAGGGCCCTATTCAACTCCATTGTACCTAAGGAAGTTGAGTTGCAAAAGGAGCTTCGGGACCTTGCCTAAGTCCATGGGACTGATCTGTGCAAAATTTGTAGCTTGAGCTCTATCTCCCCAAATGTCATGCCTTCACTGAAGCTATTGGGGGAATCGCCAGCACCGGACTGCAAAGTAAGGTTTCTGCAGCAGAGAAGGAAGAACAGCATTCTCTTTTCCACTGGGGTGAAAGATGCCTCCTCTTGTCTTCTTGTCCAGGTCACGTCTCCTCCCCACTGTGTGTCTACCCAACAGGGCCAGAGGCACCCCTCAAATCAAGTCAACCAAAAATGCCTCCAGGCATTTCTGATTGTTCCCTGAGAAGCAAAGTCGTCCCTTTTTGAGATCCACTGGCCTAACGATGTCGTCCAAACAATAATTTTTCAATGGAGTGTTAATGGTGTTATTTACTTAAAAAGAAAAAATCAGAGCACTGAGCTACACAGTTACCAAAAGTCGGATTAGGATAGCAAAGCAAGAGATGAGGAGTCAGAAGACGAACATAGTCAAGGATCATCCCCAATGTCCCTTGGCTTCTACTCACAATAAAATCATTCTTTCCTCTTTCTTCTGTTGCACTCTGAACTTCTGTTCACTGACTTTCCTTCGAAGGGTGACAATGTCGCAGCCAATTATCTGTATGTACATCGTGATTTTCTCCCTTACAAGTGTTTCTAATTCCCTCCCTCCTGCCCATGTGAAATTAGGATACACCAAATAAACTAAAAACAAATTCAAGTTAGAAAACTTTGGTCTTTGAGGAAAGAGCAACATTTCTTTTCTACCCGACAGATGAACATTGAAATTCAGAAAGTATGGAATTAAAGCCTAATAAAATGTTACGTAAACTCTTAAGTTCTGTTGACTAAAGTGTTGAGATCATGCCAAGGAAGTTAATGGCGCTGGCTCTGGGGACGCCGATCCGATGATTTATCCTCCTCTGTGCATTTCTAAGCAAAAACACATGTCTGCAAAGGGAGCCTCGGCTAACCGCAGCCAGGAAGCTCCAACTGCCAAGTAGACCTTGGGCCTGTTCCCTGCATGCAACTTTCATGTTTCGAGGCTGCCTCTGTTTACACGCTGGAAGGAGTACAGCAGAAGGTGGACACACAGATGCATGTATCCCTCTCTGGAAAATGTTTCCTAAGCGCTGCTCCTGTTCATTGGAACCATTGACTGCCCCCCTCCCCCAAAATTCAGGCCCACGGGTCTCCCAGTGTTGCAAAGAGTTAAGGCGCATCACTGTGAAGCTACCCGCAGCCACTGTGGCACCAGTTCGAGCCCCGCCAGGGAGCAGACCCACATGGTGCAGCAGACCTCTCCTGTCCCGCTGCTCCCCTTAGTATGTTTCAGTAGAAACACTGTTCTGCTCCCCATTGTCTCTGGTGAATCCTCTCACCCCTACACCTCTGGCCTGTACCTGTATGCATACATGAACAAATCTTTTTTTAAAAAATTCAGGCCCATTTGCTGGGCCTCTTGGGAGGAGAACTGGTTTGGGCTTTTCCCGTCTTGTTCAGGAATTGATCTGGCGTCTGTAAATGGAGGCAGCACACGGTATGGGAAGGGTCAGTGGCTTTGGCTTCCTGTCCATGCCATGCCAGCTTCCTGGTGGTGTGACCTTGCGCAAACGACTTAGCCCTCTGGAATCCTCTTGTTCTCTTCTGTTAACGGAGCCAATGATGCCCACTCATCAGGGAGTTGGGAGGAAAAGAAGACAAAGAAAACTCTTAGTGCTCTGCCTGCTCTCGGGATAGATGCCTTACAAAGTTTATTCCTGTACTGTCACTCAGTGTCAAGGTCACAAACAGACCACCCTCTGGGTCCAACACAAATATGCACATGTGTCTTTCCTGCAGGAACTTTCAAACATTCTGCATTAACTGCCAATATTTCAAAATCAGAGCTGTGAAGTGAAAATCAAAATTATAAGCTTTTGAAAAAACTATCAGGCAATCCAGCAATATGGGGCCCCTGCAAGTGGGAAGAAGCCCCCTCCAGACACACCCATCAAACCTGGACCGTTGTCACATCTGCAGGCTAATGCGTTTAGGACTCCAGGCTTCACCACAATGCACATAAATGATGACAGAGACCCTGGTGCGGGGGAGGCCGGGAGGAGGCAGAGACCCAGTGCCATAGACCTGCCTTCGAAGAATTCAGTCGTATTAAGAGCTGATTGTAAGTGATGATTTCAATTTAGCAAGAATTTATTGAATTTCTACTGCAGACCTGGTGCTGAGGATACAAAATCTAATAAGATCTGGCCCCTGCCCAAGAGGAACCCGCTCTGCTGACCTCTTCCATGCCATCGATTGGACTGGAGGTTCTGTTCTCTGTTCCCCACCCGGGTTCAGACCCGTAACACCATTAACTTTTTATATTCTGCTTACGACATCAAGTCAAGTCCTCGTTTGGGGGAATATTCTTGTGGGGGTTGGTCTGTTTGTTTTTCCAACATACTGATAACATAAAGTCATCGCAGTGGCTTAGCTGCAGATAAATTTAGTCTTCCTAAAATTTGGGAGAACAGAAAAACACAACAGAAGCCATTTTCCCTTTTGCTTTCTCTACAGAGAAGGTTTCTAAATTACCCAGTGTCCCTATTCCAAGCCTAATGCCTGGAAAATAGCGGCAACTAAGCAGTGTTTGTTTGCTTAAGTAAGTGGATGAATGGATAAAATGTGGAATGGATGGATGGAATTCTAACGTCTAATCCAATTCACCCCTCCCTGCATGTCTATTTATTTATTTAATCAACAAGTACATACAGAGCCGGGGAAGGAGTGCCCCAAACTCAGGGCACAGTCAGTCCAAAGGGCCTGGGATGGGACAAGCTGGACTCAGTCCAAGAACCAAAAAGGCTGGGACCATCGTAGAGGGAGAGGAGTGTCTGGAAATGACCACGGCCTGCTTCTGCAGGACCTGCTGACCTGGTCTCAGACACGGCATTTATTTTCTCTTCTTTTAAGATACTTTTAATGGAAGTAGCCTTTCATTATAATATTATATGATGTTATACATTATGCAGTCTATATTATATATAGTATATAGCATTATATGTAGTGTTATATATACATACATTATATATAACCAGATGTACAGGGTTCAAAATCAGCATCTGTGTTTATGACACGAAGCTCACGACTAAATTCTATTCTTCTCCATGGAATTGACCCCCTTGCCCGATGACCCTCCTGCCCCCTTCCTTCCTGGCGATCATTAATTTGCTGTCACAATCTACGAGTGTGGTTTTGCTTTATTGAGTTCATTTGTTGGATTGGTTTCTCTATATATCACATGCATATTTTCTAAGAATATGAGAAAGAATTGAATTTTCAAGAGTAAGAATTGTTATTTCCATTGGTGTAAGATCCCACAGGCCACTACATAGAGGGTGGGTTTCCAGGAGGTGAGCATGAAGTCTGGAGACCAGGTAGGTAGGCACCAACTTAGAATATGTGAGAGGTGATGGGTGATACCTGGAAGGAGAACATGGTGATGGGAGCTGATTCAGGATGGAACTTGAAGATTTAGCATCATGTGCACCATGACACTGTATAATGCATGGATGGATGGATGGATGGATGGATGGATGATGGCCAGACAGATGGACGTATATATAAAGATCGACACATAATTCCATTCATGTGTGTAATTAAAATTTATCTAAGAACCACATTTTCTAGTTACCATATGTTTGGTTTGAGTATTGAGGATAGGAACTTCAAATTTACCATACATTTGCTGAAAATATCTCTTTAAGTTGTCTTTTTTTTAAAAAAGATTTATTTATTTATGTATACAAGAACTAGGGTATAGGCCAGAGGTGGAGTCAGGGGAGAGGATTCACCAGAGACAGAGTGGGGAGTAGAACAGGCGGATTGACTGAGCTACACTGCTGAGGGGAGCAGCAGGCGAGGCAGGAGAAGTCTGCTGTACCATGTGGGCCCCCTCCCTGGCCAGGGATCTAACTCATGCTGCAGTGGCTGCGGATAAATTCATAGTGCTGTGACTTAACCCCTTGCGCCACCAGGGAGGCCCCCTAAATTGTCTTCTTTATTACCTTATTGTATACAAGCCAGAGCTTTACTTTGTTCTGCTACATACAGTAAAATGGAATCGACCGTTATCCTGAAAGTTGTACTAATTGTCTTGTCCTTAACTTTTCTGGTTGTAAAAATGACTTGTGCTTCTCCCCATGATTCAGCATGAGTACTGGCGCTTTAGATTTTAAATTCTGTTTATACTTTCTTGTTTTAAAAAGAAAGAGAATCATTTATAGTTAGAACAATTATTATTTGTCTCAAGGTATAATTGACATAATATACAAGATTCAAGTGCAGAACATGATGATTTGATGTATATAATGTAGATATACATCTACATATAGGCATGCATATATATACACACACACATACACAAATATAATTGAGAAATATAGTAAGCCTAGTCTTCAGTTCTCATATAGTTCAAATTTTTTCTTATGAGAACTTTTGAAAGTTATTCTCTTAGCAACCTTCAAATACTCAGTCTACCACTATTAGCTCTCACTGCTGTGCTGTATATTACATCTCCAGGACATATTTACAACTGGAAGTTTGAGCCTTTTGGCTCCACCCACGATGCTCATCCCTCTAACTGCCTCACCAACCCCCAATCTGTTCTCTGTATCTCTGAGATTTTTTCACTTATTAATGTATTTATTTTAGATTCCACTTCTAAGTGATATTGTGCAGTATTTGTATTTCTCTGGCTTATTTCACTTAGCATAATGCCCTCAAATCCATCTTTGTTGTCACAAAAGGCAAGATTTCCTTCTTCTGTGTGACTGAATAATGTTCCATTGTGTGTGTGTTGTGTGTACATACATCCATACACATTTTCTTCATACATTCACCTATCAAGGACTCTTAGAACAATTATTTTAATTAATTCCAAGTTATTATTTACATAGCTTTTCCTATAACTTGCTGTCTGCATGGCATAATAAAAATAAACCACATTTTAATGTTTTGTGGTACCAAAAAAAATCTCCAGGCTGAATCAATTTATTGACAAGAACTAATACATATTGCTGGGATGTGTTTATATGTATAACAGAAATGACCCATGGACCCAATACATTCAATACTGAATGGCAATACTAACTATGTTAATTGGAAATAGAACCCGAACAACAGAAACTTGTGTTTGATGGAAATGTATTTTGCTCTGCTTCAGTTTTTAAATTTAACTTTACATCCATGATAATTAAATAAAATTAAAAATTCAGTCCTGCATTTCAAGTACTCAGTGACCAGCACCAGCTGGTGGCTGCCATCTTGGACCATTGCTCCAATGCAGTGTAGTCGTTAACCCTCACTTCTTCTAGGCTGAGCAGAAAAGAAGTAGGCAATACGAGCACCCAAAGCCATGCTCTTTCATACTCACTGTCCCTCCTTCCTTTAATCCTCAAAAGTGAAGTGCCAGACTGTGTTTATGATCTTCCATCGACAAACAAGTCCCAGCAATAGGAAACCCAAGCCCTCAGGAATCAGATGACATTTTTCAAAGATGTTTTCTTCGCAGAATGACGAGCATCTTAAGAGAGGAAAATGAATCATATAAGGTAGGAAACAGGACTCATGTACACATAAAATTGCTTTTTTTAACCTGCTACATTTTAAATCTACACGTGCATGAACCCAGCAGGGCTGAGTATGCTGGGACTGGTGACCAGCCATCCCAGCTGGGGGTCATGGCATGGCCTTGCAGAGCTGCTGCTGCAAGTTGGCTCAATATGTGCATTTTTGTTAAATGCCTATTACGCATGCAGTACAGCAGTTCTCATATGCCATCAAATAAATAATGCCGTGGGTATTCAGTAGACTAGTTTTTCTGAAGTCTGTTGAACAAATTACCCTGATTTAAAAATATGTGTAGCTGTGGGTTGGCACTTGTTCCTGTGTTTGTGTCATTGCTGACAGTCCCACCCTCATCTACATTCATCAGCATTTTCGTTCTTCTAAATTTCCATCCTGGTTAACTTTGATCCTGCCATAGCCCCCTAATGGTCTCTGGGCCGACCATCAATATGCCTTGTCTTTGGGTTGTGCTTTGAAGCAAGATCAGGCCCCTTAATGTCTGTGAGAATCTGGATTTCAAGAAGGATCAACTTTGACTTCCCGCTGCTGATGCAAGACCCTCTTGCCCCCCGTCCCCTATGGCTAGTGTCGCAAATATTAATGCCATGCTTGCGCATGCTGCGCGCAGAATGGCCCCCTTTTAATTAAAATATGGGTCTATTTTTTTCAAATGTATTTTCAGATTTCTACATGGGGAGAAGTGCTTCTCCTGCCGGGTGCAATTTCAGATTGGGCAAAATAGGTGCAGATTTCATTCGAATCTCTTTGAAGTTTCACAACGTCCTTAAACCCTAGGATGATTTTTTCCCCCTGCTTTTATAGTCTCAATGGTTTCCTGGACATTAGGGAAGAGCTTTCATGTATTCATATCTTTGGATTCTGAAACATTACTGGATAAATATTAAAGAGAATCAAATTGAATCAAAATTAAAGTGAATCAAATAGGCTCTAAATAAAAATTTTAAAGTAACACTTAAAATATATTGTTATTAACCAAGACTTTGGGGAAAGTTATAGACCAAATAAATGTAATTCTCATACCAATAAGTCAAGCATTTCTTATGGGGGAAAACTACCCTATCTCTTTCTCCATGTATGTGTCAATGTGTCCAGATGTACATAGTATATACAATTTCTCTCTTTATCTCCTAGATAGCTAGGAACAGATCTCTGGAAAGGAACTTTCTCTAGGTGAAATTTCTCTAAATTTTTGATGGATCATTGCTTCCTTTGGGTCCTACAATACAGATTGGAGCTGCATTTTTGGCATTTATTTTATATTTTATTGCCATTTACATCATAGTTTATTGTGTGTGTGTATATATACACATACATATATACTTTGTGGGTATATATTTGTGTGTATATGTATGTGTGTATATATGTATATATATACTTTGCATGTATATATATTTGTATATATGTGTGTATGTGTGTGTGTGCATGCATACAACTAACTCTCCAATCCATTATTAAACTCCATGACAAGATGATGCTGGGTGTTATATCTCAGTACTTCTGTTATGCCCTTTCATGCTCATCATTTTGTCACTTGGTTTAAATTTCCCATAATTTGGGTGAGTTGTGGTAGCTTACCTGTTCTGGAAGTAAATACTAAAACAGAAATTGGAAAGGAAAGAATCATGTTGTTTATCAACCCCAATCTTCCTCCCTTAACTGACATGCAAAGTCACAGAAATTTCTGGGGTTCTGTTCCTTCTATCATCTCTCATTTCTCCATGATGGTCAAAGTTCTCGCCTTCTGTGGTTTGCTTTAAATATTTCCACAAATCGTTTGCCATGGTATTTGAACCTTGGGAGTGTAACTTGATTATAGGCTTTTTGTCTTGCTGTCTATGATCATTTAGAGTCATCATTCCCATTGGGATGTCACCACTCAAAACAGAGAGGTGAGAGTTTGTATGACTGTTGGGGCACCCCAGAATTTATACTGGAATATAAATGTGTACAGAGACGGTCTGTACATTTCATCCCCTATCAAGTTAGACCACCCCAATAAAACAGCCTCAGATATAATCACCTCTGGGATCATCAGTGATAGTGACCAGCTCTGAATAGGAACCCCCCCATGGCACACGCCCCATTCCTGGCCACCGGCCATCAGGGGGCTTCTGGCCCCCACCTGGGCTCAGCCACTGAAGCAAGCCAGGCCTCCTGCTCCCTGTCAGTGCTTTTACTTCGACTTGGTTTTATTGTTAGGTTTTGTTTGTTTTCCCAAGGAACTGCTCTCTGTTTGCAAAGTCTGTCTTCACACCATAGCTTTCTTTTTCCTTCTCAATTACTCAGTGGGATTTCACCATCTTGTTCTGATTATAAGCACTCCGGGAACAGTGGGCTTCGTCTTGGGGAGGGTGCCAGTGTTTCCTACACAAAGGAAGATTTTTCTGGGGACCCCCCCTTTAACACATTAACACTTTCTCTTCACCACTTGACACTTTCAGAGCTTTGCTTGCAGGGAAGAAACTCCCAGGGTTGCTTCTCTGGTTTAACCACGGGCCACAGTTGCAGCGCAATCTTGCTGCAGGCAGGGCTCACCCAGGGGCTGCTGGGACCTCCTGGTCAGAAATGCTGGGTGGTGCTGAGAGGGTGCACTGGCGTGGGTCAGCGGAGACCTAAGTGTGGAAAGAGGGCTGGGAAGGTGATACAGGACTCCTACATGCCTGGCTTTCCCAGGCAGGGCAGCCGGAGCTGGGCGCTCCCTCAGCTGCAGGCCCAGCAACCAGGCGCGCAAGCTGCGTTCCACAGCCACTCACAACAGCTAACTTCAAGCACATTTTCACACTGTTTGGCTCAAGCTCCTGGCAGCGTTCCTAAACACTCTGAGGAAATAATTCCACAAAGTGGCATAAATTAATGTGACTAATTAACATGATGTTAATTATTTGTAAATTGTATGTTTGGATACACATTACTTGAGAGGCATATGTTACATTCAGTGTTTACTGAAACAAGTGACTGCTAATAGCTCCTCCTGAGTGTTCCCTTCACGACAGTCAGCAAATGGAGGCTCCTCTAAAAATAAAAATCGTGTCCTCGGGGAGGCGGCTGGAATGACTGAATCTAATCAAGTGCCACCTAAGTAGCCCAGTTCCTTGGAAAAGTGGGAGTTCCTGAGGCTTCCCGCATCACACCTGGTGTCTTCTGGATATGGCTTCATTAAGGCTGTTTTCTTCTTCCTCACGCTCCCAAGGCAGAGCCAAGGGGCTGCTCCTGAGTCCTCCCTGAGCTCTGACTGGGATGAGCGCAGCCTCTGAGCCTCTTCTCCCACATCTGTGTCTGTGCCAGCCAGGCCCGCCCTCAGTGGCCTGGGACAGGTAGAAGGTTCTGCTGGAACAGCCAGGTTGAAATATACCAGCCCAGCCGCCATACACTCAGAATTGCTAGGGGCTTCCCCCTCCGCCACAAAGCAGTGTTAGGAGGTAAGCTGACATTTTCGCTCTTGGTCTCAGAGTAAGCCAATCCATCTAAGTGGCTTTTAAGTTCAGAAGAGAGTTTTTTTGTTTCTTCAAGGGTAATTCGTTTGGGTGTCTATGGCTAACTTCTAAAATGAATTATTCTTTTTACTCAAAAAAGAAAGTGTGGCCTCGATAGCATTCCTTGCACACAGTAACTAAGGAGGAGGTTTCTAGAATAAGAAGAATCCTAAGGACCCCTTCTGAAATGGCACCCCATTGCCTAGTGGGGTCACATCAAGGCTTGGCTGACTGTCCCTGGTCAGGACCAGATCCATTGAGGGAAAAGTATGGACTGCATAGGCGAGAGAAAGGGAAACCAAGGGTGTGGTTACCTCAGTCATGAGAAAGTCAAGGACATACTGGATTCTTATTCTAAATTCCATTGAGGGGGGACAAATGTCTCCAACTTCCTTATTTTAGGTTTATAGGCCCAGATTTTTACATAAAGTCACAGGATCAGACAGCTCTGTGCCCTGAGAGGATCAGCTAAAGGCTCCAGCCAGCTCAGTCTGCCTGTTCCTGGGTTAACTCCAGAAACAGACCCAGCTTCTCTCTGGACCTTTATTTGTTTTTTTGCTTGTTTGTTTTTGCAGGGGGAATAGTGAATTTGTCTCTTCAAGGGGCATGTGAAGGTAGCTATGAAATGTCAAATAAATTTTAATTTATTCATGGACACTAATGACTTAAGTAAAAACAAACACTGGTGTTTAAACCAACACCTGCTTAACCCCAAGGGCAGCACTATAACAGACTCCCAAGGACGTTGGCAAGTGTGTCAGGTGCTGTCACATTTCACACCAACTTGTCTTACCGTTGTCCTTGCCCTTGGACAAGTGCCCCACACCTGAGGAAGTTAAAGACATGGGATGAATGAATGACTGACTTCTGCTGGGGATTTACCAAGGAAATCTGTATCCTCCTCCCAACCCACAGAACACAGTCATTCTCAAAACGATGTAACAACACAGAAAAATCCTCCCAACATCTCCAGACAAAATTATATTCTACTCCAGTTGACAAAATGAAAGTATGACACATTGGGACATAAAAGACTGTAGGAAGAAAGTAGAAGGAGAATTGGCAAAATGAAATTGCCCATGAATAATACCCCAAAAATTAGGAATGAAGAAACAAGGATTCTAGAAGGACTTTTATGTTTGGTTTTGGGAAGTAGAAAACTTGATTTGAGAGGGAAGCATTGTCTTGGAGGAGGAAAGAGTGAGGCTTTCATATGACAATATTTTAGGAAGATTTGAATGAAAAGATCTGAGTTCTGATAATCTGGGGGATGATTTCATTGTGTCTACTCACAGAGACATCAGACTCCAATGCCACAGGGAAGATGCAGTGCAGATTAGGATTTTAAATCAGACTCTGGTCTCTTTACTAAATCAGATGTTATAAGGTGAGTTCCAGAACACACCAGCTTAAATTGTAAATGACAAAGGTAGAACTGGAACAACTGTTTTCCCTCTAAACAGATATCTTAGAGAAACTATCCTGGAGTGAGAGTCTTTGCAAGCCAACACACAGCAGGAACATCAACACACATAGTTAACGTTCAATAATTGTTTATTGGATAAATGAAGGAATTACACTAAAATAATTCAGGACATGGGGAAAGTACATGGTAATGTCAGTTACTTTGCTTTCAAGAGTCTACTATGTTGCTGGCCTCGTTATAAGTACTTTGCATGTAGCGACTCATCAAGCTCTTACCCAGTACCATCTGGTAAATTCTATCATTCTCTGTTTTACCTGTGGAGAACCTTGGCACAGAGAGGTCAATACACCTGCTCAGGGACACACGGCTTGTAAATGGTAGTGCCAAGATGGGAAATTAGAGATGCTGGTTCCAGAAGTTGTGCTTCTAGTCACTTCTTAGCTTAGTTAAAAAACAAGAGAAAGTGATTTCCCCTCTGTCATCAAGAATCTCAGAAAGGCCGGGACATGGGGACAAAGGAAAACACACAGTCAGCCCGCCCCCAGCATTTACAGAGTAATGGAAATGATAAACAGTCTTGAAACAGATATTTTTGTCTATTGCAATCATCAGCTTTATCAGTTCCTTAAAAATCTGTTTCATTAGTAATTTTCAGGATTTTTGTGCCAGTCCTTAAGTTGTGATAATAGAAATAATAAAGGGTTAATACTGTACTGTGTTTTCTATGTTCTAAGCAAGGCTCTAAGCCCTGTCATAGACTTAAGCAGTGGGACAATTACAGTTAACACCCCCATTTCACACATGAGGAAACTGAGGCACACAGGTAGAGAGCTAATGCAAGAAAGAGCAGGGACCCAGAGGCCTGGATCTGCAGCTGGTTGCCTGCTAGGTCTTTTTTTTTTAAAGATCTATTTATTTATGCATACAAGCACTGGGGTACAGGCCAGAGGTGTGGGGGTGGTGAGAGACTCCACCAGAGAGAGCAAGATGCAGAACAGGCAGATTGACAGAGGCACACTGCTGAGGGGAGCAGCGGGCGAGGCAGGAGAGGTCTGCTACACCATGTGGGTCCCCTCCCTGGCCGGCGGCAGGAATCGAACTCGTGCTGCAGTGGCTGCAGTCTGCTTCATAGTATGTTGCTTAACCCACTGTGCCACCAGAGCGGGCCCTGCCTGCTAGGTCTTAACGCTCATGGCGTGAGGAAAGGGCTGACTGACTCCACACGACAGTTGCTCTGTTGAGATTTGGCTGCTCTGGGTGAGGGAACCCTGTTAAACTGCTTGATTCTCTCTTTTAAATCTGCATCAGCACATCTGTGTGTTCAGTAACCAAAGGAGCTTAAAAAGTTTATAATGCTAGAGTAATCAGACTTTGGTCATATATTTTACAGGCAATGTTTTGGAAAGCTTACCCTTAATGAGGGAGCAAGCATTTCCTTCCCACCACAAACCTGGTTAGAAGTGCAGTTCTCGGGCCTCCCCTGGTGGCGCAGTGGGTTAAGCAGCGCACTACGAAGCAAATCACAGCCACTGCAGCACGAGTTCGATCCCTGCTGCCGGCCAGGGTGGGGACCCACATGGTGCAGCAGACCTCTCCTGCTGTGCCCGCTGCTCCCCTCAGCAGTGTGCTTCTGTTGATCTGCCTGTTCTGCTCCCTGCTCTCTGTGGTGAATCCTCTCACCCCCCGTACACCTCTGGCCTGTACCCCAGTGCTTGTGTGCATAAATAAATAAATCTTTAAAAAAAAAAAAAAAAAGAAGTGCAGTTCTCACTTCGAGTTCCCTGCAGGCCAAATGTTATAGTCATCTCTTGACAGTAGAAGGTTCTGGATAACATTCCTACTAGGGTTATGTCAAGAGGAGACATAAAAAAAAGAAGTTTGAAGCTGAGATCTGGCTTCTTGCCACAGTCTAGTTAACATAGGATTAATATTTTCCTTTTCTACATAAAAAAGTAGTTTTCTAAGGGATCATAAATTTTTAAACCAGAGACTGTGATTTCTGATTTTTTTACACATTCAAATTATTAACTTCAGCTACCATTTTTAAACTCTGCCTGGCTTTGTACTTACTCAGAACATTCCAACTTCAGAGTCCTTCATCTGTGAATTAATCATGTGCAGAGTATATGCAGTTGGAATTTCACTATAAATATAAATGAAATTGCTCCAGTCATGGCTGAGTTCAAAAAAAATAGAGTGATTTGGAGTTTTCAGTTAAAAAAAAAATAGAGCGATTTTTAAAGAAAAAGTGGAATTAAGTTGAGAAGTGATTAAATATAGTCTTTTTGCATTAACTTGTTAGATTTGTGTTGCATATTTTATCCCTAAGACTGCAAAGCATCTTATAAACTCTACTGCCAAGGTAAAAGAAATCGAATGCTTGAGATATTTGTCCTTTCTTTAATCACTGAATTTATTTTCTGGATCTGGAAATTTTTTAGCACTTCTGGAACTATGGATTTCCATATCTCTCTCTCTACATGGCTTTATGAACAATGATGCAGCAATTTTACTCATAGGTATATACCTAATAAATGCAAAAAGCACTAATTTGCCTGACTCTGGACCACCTTTCTCTCTTGCCCTGCAGACACTGAGAGGAAGCTGCAGGGTTCATGGGTGTGCGGACCGACCTTGGAGGGCTAGAAGTGCAGTTCTCACTTCAAGTTCCCTGCAGGCCAAATGTTGACAGTAGAAGGTTCTGGATAACATTCCTACTAGGGTTAAGCCAAGAGGAGACATAAAGAAAAGAAATTTGAAGCTGAGATCTGGCTTCTTGCCACAGTCCAGTTAACGTAGGATTAATATTTTCCTTTTCTACATAAAAAAGTAGTTTTCTAAGAGATCATGAATTTTTAAACCAGAGACTGTGATTTCTGACTTTCCCTAGTTCCAGATGGAAAGAAGTTTCACCAAACTGAGAGGCTGAAAAAGGCAAGACAGGGAGAACAAAGACGAATGAAGAATGTCTGCTGCCTGTGTTTTCCTTCTAGAAAAGTTTGTGGCATGAGTCTTTGGAAAGCACTTTGGTTTATGATGAAGTTTCTTGTCAGAGTTCATTGAAATGGTTTCTCTTCTGATGAGGGAGTGGGGAGGAGCTGGAGTTTTAGGTTGAAGCTCTTGACCTTCAGCCCATGTAACGTTCCATAATTGTGAGGTTCTGGCAAGTGCTCTAAGGCCCTCTGAGACTCAACTTCTTCATGTCAAAATGAAGATCATCCCTCTTTTAGGAGCAATTGAGACCAGTGCTTTAATTATAGATGCCAACTGATACTGCTATATATATAATATTGCTAAACAATAATACCCTGCTAAGGGCTAAGGGCTCAAGAGGTAGTCACTGTGAGTCCTCACCAAACATTATTCAGGAGGTTTTTGGAAACTGACTTTGTGCAACACATTGTAATGAAAGCGATTCTCAAATGACATCATTTCTTCTCATGTCCACTGGGATTGTATTTTCCTCATCAACATTGTAATAAGCAGCATTATTCAGGACCTACTGTACTTCCCTCAAAGAACTCATCTTCCACTAGGGAAGACAGATGGATGAGTGATAGTTAAACACACTGTGAGAAATAAACAGTAGACGCGGGTTTGGAGTAGAGGGTCCCTGCTGGAGAAAACTGAATAAGACTGTAGGGTGCTACTCTGGTTGCAAAGACACTGAAATCAAGTGCGTTCTCCCTCTCGGTATGGATCTGGGGGGACAGCAAGGTGTCAGAGACGGGACATGAGCACAGCTTTGGTGCGAGGATAGGACTCACTTGGAGGGGTGTCAGAAAGAGATGCTGCCACCCACTGGGACATCGGAGAGTCAGAACTGCTTGACCAGTGGTGGGGGGGCTGACACACTTGGCCCCATTGGGGAGACCTGGCAACCTGCCCAGGAGCCGAGGCCACATGCTGAGCCTTGGTCAAGGGAGCTGGTGGGTCAAATCCAGGAAGGACCCATCGCTTTGCAAAGTTGTGATCACCAGGGCCAAGCAGCAATGCTGCTCGCTTTTCAGGAGTGGTTTCTCTTTAAGTCTTTCCTGGGCTATCATTCGGGAATTTCTTTTCTTCTAGTTTCTTGCTTACCATCTAGATTTAAAAAGATTAATTTAGAATACTATAAATTCTGTATTGACTGTGGAATTTTAGCTTATTTTTTCCAAGCCTTTATTCCATCATTATGAGTATATAAACACCCATTTGACATGACAGAAACTTCCAGGAAAGTAAACAGAGCAAGCTTCACCACACCACTGGCTTTTAGACCTAGCTGTGTGGCTTACTTTGGCCAAAGAAATGTTAGTGGCTTGACATGCCATATATATATATATATATATATATATATATATATATTATGTATAATATATTATATATAGCAATATTATATATATAAATATATATAATATATATTATTGCATTTGCAATAATAAGAATATGCTTGCATAGCCACTGGCCCAACTAGCCCGCTGATTTTACCTAGTCCAGTCAGATCCTCCAGGAGTCCTCAAATTCATGGTTACTTGACAGAAAAACAAAATTTTGATATGGAAAGAGTCTTAAGGGACATCTCTTTGTATCTGCAGAATCACAAAGATCTAAAAGCTGGCTCCAGACTGGTGGTGCCTACTCTTGAGGTCCTTTGCAAGCACCCCTGGGGGTCTCATAACAATGATTTATATTCTACTTATTTTTAAGGCAGTGTGAAATAGACATGGTATCATCCTTTCGTACATACAAAGAAGCTGAGACTTAAGAAGATCAAACAGATCACAGCTACCAAGTGTGCTGAGATTTAAACTAAGAATGCTCAAACTGACTTCAAATCCCATGCAATCAACCACACCCTGGCTGTTTCTGGATAGAAAAATTCCTGCGTCATTCTGAATCTGTCTCTTTTAACTGGTATCTACCTCCATTTATTCATTCATCCAGTTTTTTTTATTTTTTTTATTTTTAAGGAAACAAACATTCATGTTGCGGTCTTACTAATGCTTAGAGACTGTGAAACAATTTCTCTTAAATAATAGATATTATAAGGGCCTCCTTGGTGGCACAAGGGGTATGAAGCATCCACAGCCACTGCCGCACAAGTTTGATCCCTGCCAGGGAGGGGACCCACATGATGCAGCAGACCTCTCCTGCCTTGCCCACTGCTCCCCTCAGCAGTGTGTTTCAGTCCATCTGCCTGTTCTGCTCCCCACTGTCTCTGGTGAATCCTCTCACCCCCTGCACCTCTGGCCTTTACTCAATTCTTGTATGCATATATAATTAAATATTTTTTAAAAAATAGAGATTTGTAAAAGAAAATCTTGGGCTTTTCGAGCTGGCCCTAGTATATTATATACACGGGTGGATTCTCAGTAATGAACACTGGAAATTTATATAGTGTTACTTCAAAAAAATTATAGTAATAAAAGAAAATTTAAAAAGGAACTAAGGAAACCTTTGCTAACTACCATGTGAACTAGCTTAGGTCCTGAACTGGTGAGTCTGAATCATTTTGGACTTAGAGCTATGCTTTGGGTAGTCTGTGGGGTGCTCTTTGTCACAGCTCCACTGAACCCCGATACGTAGAACAGGCAGTGCTTGCTTTCAGTATTAGTAAGGACTTTTCTTGCCCCAGATGAATGACTTATGCCTAAGCCTCTAAAACACTGGGAGCAAATGAGATGACTGCATGGCACCTGGAATGGAAACAGAGTGATGCTGAGGAGGGAAGGAAAAGCAAGGTCTTGGAGGGTTAATTGTCCTGAATGTCTGATACTGAAGGGGAACAGGAAAGATACAGTTAACAGAGAGGACTGTGGGATCTACAAGATGGAATTATGCAAGAGAAAAAGAAGACTTATCAGAACATAGAAGACAGAAAGGGGTCCAGGTGAAATACCTGAGATGAGATTGGCAGTGAAGGAACGGCGACCTTGCAGGAGGTAGGCGCTAAGGTAACAGCGCTAGATCAACCCCTCCTTCAAGGAGGCACCTGGAACTTGGAATGAGATATTGAAGCACCGGCAGGCTTCATTTGTATCTCTACACTGTTGCTATTCTGTATTCAAAGAACTTCTGTCACAATCAGAATTTGCCAAAGTGGCAGTAATAAATCTTCCATGAACCCTCTCTTCTCACACGTAAACAGAGCTCACTCGAAAGGGGCTGCCATATCCGATGGCGTCCCAAAGGGACGGCTCTCTCCGGCGGACCGTACCCAGCTGCGCGGTGAGCGCTCATAAACTGTGTGTGAGCGATTGGCGCCTTGACAAATCATTGACGAAAAACTATTACTCAAGAAGCGGCCCTCGGAAAGGTTGTTTATTGTTTAGGAAATCCAGCGAAACAGAAAAAAACAAGAGAAGGTGCTATGTTTGCCTTTAGAGTACAAAATTTTTTCTCAGAATACATCTCAAGACTCCATCCATCAAAAAAAAAAAAAAATCAGTAAATGAAACAATACACAAAATTTAGTTCTGTGTTTATTTGTGAGATACACTTAAGTACTGGGTAACTTTTTTTTTTTTAAAGATTTTGGGTTACTCTCCACCAAAGACCAAAATACAGACATTTTAAAATGTCTTTATAGCAAATAATAAGAATAGACAAAATAATTTGAATGCTTATCATATAAAATGTGTCTTATTATTTTGACGTGACTGCTGTATTTTCAGACATACCCTATTTTGAGAATAATTTGCCTTCGTGGTTTGGAAAGTACAAAGAAATCAGGTTTAACACCACTGGATGAATGTGATGATGACAGCGATAATGATACCAAATAAAACTAAGGTCTTGCTTCGTACCAAGTACCAATCAGCCCTGCTAAATGTTTCACTTGTGTTGTCCTAGTGACTTCTTGCCACATCTCTGTAAGAAAGGGATCTTATCTACCTCTTGTACAGATAAAGAATCTCAACCTTCAGGCAGTTGTACTACTTTCCCCGGATCATACAGCAGCAGAATTAGGATTTGAACATAGGTGTGTCTGAATCCACGCCCTGAGCACAAACAATTAGCACATATGGAGTCTCCATGGGAATTAGGAAAAAGTGCTTCTCCCTGGAGATACTTTTATCTCCATCTGTTAGAAAATTGTAATAAACTGATTGTATAGAGCCAGATAGCTTACTGCCACCTCCCGGGAAACTGTCACAAACATACAAACCTAAGGTGACCGTGATATGAGAGGCGTTCCCCTCAAGATGGCCTGCCAGGTCCTGACCAAGTCTCTGGAGATTATTCTCACTTCCTAAGGCCAATAAGAAGAGAAAGGTCTGAGCACTCCCTCCAGTTTTGCCTTTTTCTTCAATCTGAAGGCTGCATGAAACTCTACATTGATGGGTACCAATTATCTCTTTATTTAAAATTTATTCATTGGCCACCTACTAAGTGTTTGCACTTGCTCTGAGGATGTGACAATAATAAGACAGAGCATCTGCTTTCCAGGTACTCAAAGCCTGAAGGGGCAGTAATTAAATACATAATTATAACTTGGGGTGAGCGTCTGTGGGTTTTCATGCACGGCCCACCTTAAAGAGGAAATGGATCTGAATCCAGCTTCATGGAGAAGATCTCCGTGAGCTGCTATTAGCTAGGGGCTGACATTGTGCCCCTTAGTGTGTTTTGTTTGATTCCTTTTTTAATTTACAATTTACCTCTAGGTATTTTCTTATGTCTGAGTTTTTAGTCTACTGAATTCATGTCCTTTTCAAGTTGTTTTATAGCATGAAGATTTTATGGAACATTTCCTGGTTTTTTCCCTTATTTTTTTCCTGAGAAGTAGACATTTGTGTTCTTTTATCTTCTATGTTCTCTTTAAAAAATTTTTTTTAAAAAAGATTTATTTATTTATGCACACAAGAGCTGGGGTATAGGCCAGAGGTGTGGGCGGTGAGAGGATCCACCAGAGACAGAGTGGGGAGCAGAGCAGGCAGATGGACTGAAACACACTGCTAAGGGGAGCAGTGGGCGAGGCAGGAGAGGTCTGCTGTGCCTCGTGGGCCCCCTCCCTGGCCGGCAGCAGGGATCGAACTCATGCTGCAGTGGCTGCATTTTGCTTTGTAGCGTGTTGCTTAATCCACTGCACCACCAGGGAGGCCCTAAGGAATCTTTTCTCCTGGTTATCCTCATTCGTACTATGTAGTCCATTGTCATTTGAATCATGCTTGAAATTCACACTTCTTACCTGGCCTGGCCTCCTGGGCATGACCTCTTTGCTCTCAGAGACCCTTGGACCATCCTGAGACTGCTGTGACCCTCCCTCGCCCCCCAGAAATGATTGGTTTTCTAAGGCAAGTTGATTTCTGGGCCATGAGACCACACTTAGAAGTTGTGCCTCTCCATCCCATTTCTGAATTGTCTAGTTCTTTCCTTGGCCACCATTTTTAAGTTCCATTACACTGATGATGGAGGAGTCTGGGGAGAGGGCAGGTAAATGGGGAAAAGTGGATAACGGTGTGTCGGAGGACAGGGCTGGACTTTAGCCCTGAAATTAATTAATCAGCAGACACATGCTGATTCTCAGTGATGCACATAAGAAACTTATAAAAGGTTATAGACAAAGATTAATTTGTTACAGTGCACACTGAGGGGCTCCTTGGGCCCCCCAAACTTGCATGCTCCAAATGGGACCTGCCATCCGCCACATAAAGACAGAACACACTCCGTGTGAAATGTCGACAGAGTAGTGTGCAGAGAGAGAGAGGAGAAGAAAGGATACCAGCCTCCCAATAAAACTCCCAGAGTTACTCACGCCCCTGTGGGGGAATGCCCGGCCCAACAGGTTTGGCACAAAGGGGGCCATTGAGGCCCAAGAGCTTGCCGCAGTCTAAGGCACCTCTGGCAGGGAATCATAGAAGAAAGGGGCTAAAGGGGCTGGGCAAGTCTGGAAGGAGCAAAATCAGAGCACAAGTCAGGGCAACAGCTGCCATTGTCAGCCTCCCCCTTATCTCTCATGCACGCCTCTTCGAGTTATCTCTGCACGACTCGACTCCATGGTCTCCTTCCATGTCCGCCAAGTCCCTGGTGTAAGCCCGAAGCTGAGATGTGAGCGGGACTTCTTCATTTATTCCTGCTCCCCGTGACTCCTCTTCTTGGAGCGAGAAACTCTTCTCTAGCTTCTGGCCACTCAACTCCTCTTTTCATTAGGTGGGCAGGAAACAAGAACCTCTCCTTTCTATGGAGACCACACTCTGTAACAAGTGCAATAAAAAAAATAAATGAAATTTCAACATTTTTCTAAGAAATATTCAAACACTAAGTTACACCTTCGCTTCTTGGATTACGCTTAGTCACTGTTTTTGCCTGCCGTTTGCATTCTTTGTAAAAGTAATGTCATATAAGGCATGGTCCGTGTTTCCTGCCCTTCTCTTCACCTTTTTCCCCATTACCTGTGTGTCTGTGTTTTTATGTCTAAACTGCCTACTTTCCCGGTGTGGTTCCCCCAGACTGTCACACCCTAAGCTTCACTTTTCTTCCCTCCTTTTTTTTTTTTTTAGATTTATTTGTTTACGCATACAAAAACTGGGATATAAGCCAAAGGTTTGGGGGTGAGAGGATTCACCAGAGACAGAGTGGGGAGCAGAACAGGCAGACCTACTGAAACACGCTGCTGACGGGAGCAGCGAGAGAGGCAGGAGAGGTCTGCTGCACCATGTGGGTCCCCTCCCTGGTGGGGGATGCCTCATAGTACACTGCTTAACCCCTTCTGCCACCAGGGAGGCCCTTTTTCCTTTCTTATTGAGTAAATTTTCTTCTGTATAAACACATTTCCTGCTCTCTTCACAGTCAATAAAAACAAGTTCCTTTATCTGAATACTATTGGCTATTCTAGATATCTCAGATAGATATCAACTTCCTGTTTCAAACTTGCCATCCCCTGAAATGCAGCCTTCATCTCTAATAATGCTTCTTTCTAATAAGAGCTTTCTTTCTCTTTAAATGCTATTCACAAGCACAAGGGACTGAGGTGATGGTACACTGGTGAAATGGTGGTGGGAACTCCATGGGGACTACAATTAATTTCAAATATATATAAATAAATTCATTTAAAAATAAATAAATAAATGCTATTCACTCATCAAACCAAACCAAATTCCAAATGTTCCCATCTCTTCAACTTCTTCTCTTCCATATAGTTTTCAGCAGCCTACTATCCTCATTGGAACTGGAATGCCAACGATCCAAAGGGTGGAACAGGGATAGAAAGCAACCTTAGTGCACATGCGCGCACACACACACCCACACACACACACTTCAAGCCAATAGCATGGGCCACACTCTGTGTCACTTGCCTGATATATAGAACTAAAGCCTGGTCCTGTCACCAGGAGAATGGTAAAATGCTCCTTTACTCTGTTGCATCATGGAGATAAGAACTCTGAGCTTACGTAAGGTGGAAATTGATCCAACTTAAATGAAAACGAGACATTATGGTTGAATTTGAACTAAAACTAACAAACTTTCCTAATAAGGACCAGTTCCAATCTTGTATTAAATAGAAGATATTAAACCAACAGTTCATTTGGAGCCCTCTAGAATAGAATCTTCTTCAGAGAACATTTTGGAGTAAGACTCACTGGGTGTGGATCCTGTATGTTCATTACCAGCTACAAGGTCTGAGCTAAGTTGCCCCATGTGCTCTACTCTCCAGTTTCCTTATATCAGGATTAGGTGACGTAATGCCTATTTTCTAGACTGTTGTGAGGTTGGAATTAGTTTATGAATAACAAGTTGTGTTAATAGTACCTGTCCAGTAAATGGTCGAAAGTATTAGCTCTCACTGTTATTTTCCTTTATCTTATGGGTCTGGGAAACAGTAGGAACGAAGGAAGGAGGGACAGGCATCCACCCCAACATTGTCTTCATGGCATATTCCTTGTTCTTAAAGAGTTGGGGCCATTACTGAAGCGTCTCTAATAGCCCAGCATTTAGGACACTTTTTTATTTCAGTGAACCATTGATAAGCCATTAACCACTTAAAGATTCTCCATTATTGTACTTGCCAGACTATTACAGTTCTCTATTTGACCATCTCTTTCTTCAATTATCTATTATCTTCAAATCATCTATTAATTTATCTCTGTTCATAAAGCAAATATCATTTTGCATAGCTATGAAGTAGATTATTTACACTCATATTCCTGACAAAAAGAAGGGATAGTAAGACAGGCAATTACACTAGTAATTTATGTAATCTAGTTAAATACTATAAGGAAGTTGAAGGTGCTACAAAAGTGTATTAAAATGAGGTAGCGCACAATTAAGTGTTTAGCAAATAATGGATGGATGGGTAGGTGGATGGATGGATGGATGGATGCACCAATGGATAGCTAAAAAAAATCAGAAGTTAACCACCTCCACTTAAGTGAGAATTACTGTAGTGTTGTTTGGAAATAAATGGGTAACGAGTGCTATTTGTTATCTTGGTCTTCAGTGTGGTTTTTGCACAATTGCAAGTTCTGGGAAGGCAGAACTCCATCTGTCCCCACAGTGGATCTCCTGCTCCTAGCCCAGCTTGGTTTCTGGTTATTGGTTTCTTGGTTTCTGGTTATATTTTTGCAGTAATGGATTTAATGTGAAATGGGAACCGCATTCAACACTTGAAAAAAAGTTTCTTTAGTTATAGTTCCATCTTTATATTTTCCATCATAACTACTATGGTTTTCTCACTAAAAGATATGGTTTTGCCAGGTATTTAGAATGTCATGCCTATTTTTGGGTTTAGTTTCATATCTCTCTCTCAAGCCCATGCCAAATATCTGTAGATCCAATTTAGTACAATCAGCTTTGAACCTTTAAATTATTGCACAAAACAATATACAAATTAGGGAGCTGTTCTTGTTGTTGGTATTTTGAGTTTGGTTTGGTTTGTTTTTTATAACCAATCAATGTTAGAAATACTTTTCTAGAATCAACTCTACATGTAATTATTCCTGCCGAGAAATGTGAAACCATGCAAGGATTACAACTCTTATTTAATTTTCCGCCTTCTACAAACCTTACCAGTTTTTCTCCAAGATCTCAAACTCACTCTTCTCTGAAACTTTATTCCAATGCTAAAGAATCCCAGCCTGAGTTTCCTGGTGTGCTTTTTTTTTTTCACCCCAAGGGAATAAGGCATTTAAACAGCAGCTTAAAATTACAAACTGGAGATTGTCTCCTGTGCCCCCACAAACTTCTGTGCCGGTTCCTGTCTTCTAGCACATGCTCCTGTCTTATTATAACAACCTCCCCTTGTTTGTGTTGAGTCCTAAGTGATGCAGGAATGTAGGGTTCCTGTCTTTAGTCCTTATGTGCAGCGCAGTGCTTTGCGGGTAATTCTCTGGATACACATTTGTCGAGTGAATGAACAAGTGACTGAAGATGCAGAGTACGGGATGAAGGTGTTGGTACAACACTAGCAATAAAGGTTAATTGGAAATGAGGGAAGGTTCACACCGTGACTACTTACTATTAAAGCCACGCCCATCCCCTGTCATGTAGAAAGTCAGGTTTCACTTAGGATACCCGTTTTTCCTTTGCCAGCGCTCCCTGATCTCAGGGCATGCCCAAGTGGGGTGTCCTCAGGTGCTCACAGGTTTTTCTGCGGTGTTCTGTCACATGTGGGACTGCAGGGAACTCCCACCTGGTGATGAGCGTCCACTGCGGTGACTGAGGAGACTGTTTGCCTGTCACAGATGCGGAGCTGGAGCAGGGAAGTTAAGTCAGAGAGAGAGTTCTCTTGGCTTGGATGATGTGTTTTTCCTTCAAGCTGAGACACTTTAGATACATTTTCTAGTAACCGCCATTGTGCAGCCCACTGCTTCAGTTATGTCTCCCCCCATTTGTTGTTTATGCGACTATCCCTCCCCCCAGATTGCAAACTCCAAAGAAGTTTGCAAACAGAAAGCCCTTTTAATGTGCCAGAAACAGACTATAATCTCCGGAGGTGGGTGTTGTTATCACTCTGTTTTAAAAAGAGGATTAGAAGTGGAGAGAAGGGAAGTCATTTGTCCAAGAGGGCCAGCCACTAAGTGGCCATGCAGGATTCGAACCCTGGCACTGAGCCCCAGAGTCGGGTATGCTGGGCTCTCTCTCCTATGGCAGAGGGTGTGGCTAGTCCAACTGTCATCTCAAGTTCTACCAGGGCGACCCCCGCCTCCCCTTGGCTGACTCCCAATAGAAGAATGAAAGAAGAAAGTTCTGCAATGATGCTTGAAGAAATTCATTTGAATGCTGTGCTGACCACTGCATTCCCAGGCTTCTTTTGTCCTGACCAAACCCCTCTCACATCTTTTTTTTTCCTTTTAAGATTTATTTATTTATGCATACAAGAACTGGGGTATAGGCCAGAGTCACTGGAGGTGAAAGGATTCACCAGAGAATAGAACATGGCAGGAGAGGTCTGCTGCGCCCTGTGGGTCCCTCCCTGGCCGGGGATTGAACTCGTGCTGCTGTGCAGCGGATGCTTCATGGTGCGGTGCTCAGCCCACTGCGCCACCAGGGAGGCCCCCTCTCCCATCTTAATTAAGTCTCCCCATATATCCCCATATATTCAGGACTCTAGCTTCTATCACAGTCGATTATTACATGTTCATTTTATGTAGCCATCTCATTATCTTTTAGTCGATTTCAACCCCACACAGACAGATGGGACCACTGGTAGTGGAGTGGCCAGATCTGCAACTGGCATGGAGTGGGCATGCCATAAAAATTTGGGAAATAATGAACTAAGTGCTGTCAAGTTTATAGCACCATCTTGTTATATTATTTAAGCACCCACATAATAGCTTACTTGAGCAGCAACTCGCTTTCAATCAAGCAACCCTCTCTATAAGGCAAGGGGATACTGAAAGAAATAGCAGCCCAGGAGAGGACTTCCACCAAGCATTTAAGCACAGAGAATCAGGGTTCTTTATATGAGACTAAGAAAAGCCACCAGTTTTTGTGACTAAAACCCCTTTCATTTAGACTTTATGAATGTGACTCTGAATATTTCACCTGGGCTGGATGGAAGAAAGCTTGCCAAAGTTAGTTATTTATAACAACAAGATGGTAGGAGCTTTTGTTTTACCTGGAACAAAAGTTTTGAGAAATCTCAGCAAAACTTGCATATTGCTTCCGATTTCAACCAAAGGAGATTCAACTGGACTTCTAACTGGAAATCCTTTGTTATCAGGGAGAGCAAATTGCAGAATAAACTTAAATGCAATAGATAGTGCTTCCTAAAATCTTTGGGCAATTATATCCCTGTCCTAAATAGCTTCTTGGTTCTCCTTACTGCAAATCCTGTCGGAACGGCTTTGACGTACATGAGCTTTAATAATCTGCACTGCTTTGGAGCTTCTCGTTCTTTTCGTTTTAGTTGGTAATAAATAATAAATTTAAAAAACCTGTCATTTCTCTCCAATCATCATAGAGTTTAGGTTTCTAACTGGGGATGTGTCTCCCAGCCTCACCTCCTGCATTTACCTTGTCCAAATGTACGAGGACTTACTGCAATAAGAAGATTCCTGTTATTAACCTCAAAGAGGAAAGATGCAGCGCTGAAAACAAAACCCACGTGTGGAAGTTGTCTGACAGCTGCAAGGATCGTCAGGTCGAGAGCTCAGTCTTATTGTCTCAGGAGCAGCTTATCTCCACAGTGGCCAGAGCCCCTTCATGAATCCCGCCGGTCTGCCCAACCTTCTTCGTGGTCTGGCATCAGGTCTGGCCCCTTGGGCCTGTCTCTGGTGTGATCTCTGTACCTCTCCAGATCCAGGTCCTTCGGTCTGTGACCTTGGAGAAGAGCAAGTGCCGCTGCCTGGGGCCCAGAGGTGCAAAAGACCTTTGTACCTTGGTGCGCCACGCCCCGGCGGCCCGGGACTGACATCTCGGCTCTGCCTCTGATGCACGGTGCGCCCTAAGCAGCCTGCTGCAGCTCCCGGGGCCTCTGTGAAATGGGGATAACAGATCCTGCCTTCCGGATCTGACCCCCAGTGTCACTCAGCTGGGGCTTTAGTGATGTGCAGTGGTCATTTTTGCTGTATGCACCCCCATGTAAAGCACCCCCAAACCTTGCAAAAATTCCAGATGGCTAACCGCACGGATGGAACACTGCTGGAGCTCGCACATGAGAAATGAAGACCCGAGCCCTCAGACTGGGAATATGAACCCCGCAGAGCAGAACTTTCGCATTTCACTCACCCAGACCCACAAGCCTGATGTGGACCTGTGTTCACTGCTTTCGCACATTTTCAAAAGGCTGGGCTACTCAGCTACGGGCTGATCTTCTCAGCGACGGGAGATTAAAATATCAATGAAGAAAACCCACACCAGGGTCAGGAGATGACAAAGGAGACACAGCAGCCGTTTCTTTTCCCCAGCACAGGAATTCAAAAGCATGAAGTCTGTGCTGGCTTGTGCAGGGAGAAACCTCACTCCCCCTCCAGTGACCCTCAGGGCATACCTGCCCAGCAGCGCAAACCCAGGCGCGCCCGGGTGCACCCGTCCCTCCCTCTGCCCAGTCCAAAGCAGACACCCTAAGGCATACTCGATGCACTCTAAGTCATGCTCACATCAGGCCCTTAGACTGGTCCAGAATCTTCTCAACGGTGTCTACTCAGGCTTCAACGCCCATCCCTGAACTACATGCATGAGCTGAAATCTATTTACTGCTATCTGTGTGCAAGAGAGGACTCTCAAAAAGAACGTGTCAGAGCAACCCCATTTAAGAGAGGTTTGCTGAAAGGGTGGGTGTAAGCTGACTGGCGCCGACTATCCACTTGGTGCCCATCAACTGCTTCGAGCCACGGCTTCCACAGAAGCCAAGGGAGTGGTGCCCTCCCCATGGAGAGGCTCAGAGCCCGTCACCAGAGTAGAGAGGTCTGGGCCCCTGCGACTGGCCCGGAGCCCCCAGCAGCACCGGCAGGTAAGCTGGGAGCAAGGCCACTGCTCTCCCCGCCCAGTGGCCAGAAGTCCAAGTGATGGGCCCAAGGGCCCCTCTCCCGGGAAGTGGACCCCTGAGACTCCCTGGACAAGAGTGAAAAGAGGAGCCCACAGAGAGTGAGGGCAGGCCAGGCTCCCAGGGAGCTCCGGGGAGGGGCAGGAGGCCGGAGCTCCTCCTGGGCGGCAGGAGGCCGGCAGAGGGGCCAGCGCTAGGGGTAGCCGTGGGGTCTGAGAACAGGTGAGAGGTCACTGGCAGAGAAGCGAGGAAAGAGGACGGGCTAACGTCCATTTGTTGTTGCGTTTGTGAGCACCGATGATCTGCAGCTCAGGGTCATGCAGGCCCCAGACTGTCCCCAGGTGACCGTCTCCTGGAGGTGGCCTGCGGCTACGGTGGACCCCTCTGGTCTGCAGCACTGGCTATTCTGGGCTCTGCCACTTCCCTTTCTCTGCAGAGCAGCCATCTTGATAAGCTGCAGGAAGAGCTCAGAAATGGTAAAAATTAATTAACTAATTAAAACAATGAACCAGAGGCTTTTATAACAGCAGGTGTCCCAGCCTAGAGGCCTCCATCAGGCTTTTTAACCTCTCGTTTACCAGCAGTGGGAACAAAAACTGTCCCAATCCCACCTGCTTTTGTTCTGGGGCCTTCCCTGCCGCAAGCCTGTTGCCAGGATCTTACTTAGCGTTTTGGAGCATGAGGTGCAGGACCGTCGTAGTTCACGGAATTCGCATAAAACTTACAAACGTGCATTTTGTATGGAGTCTGAGGAACGCCGCGCGTCTGTTTCTGATTCTCAGAGACTTTAGGAGTGTTTAGAAGTCAGAGGGAAGTGCCAGGCAAGTTGTTCTGTCCAATTTCACTAACCCTAACACACTGGAAGCAGAACCGACTTTTTCCTTTCTTGCATCCAACCCATAGCGCGGGGCCTTTCTGACCCATTCATCAACATTTGTGATCGCCTCTGGGTTTTTATTCCCCACTGGGGATGACTTGCTTCTCTCCTGATGTTTGCAGAGAATCCACTCCTGAGTTGCTGGTGCGTGCTCATTTCACCTGAGCCACAACAGCACACACACATGCGCGCACACACACACACACACACCTGTCTCAGGCGGCTGGTGTCCAGGTGCAGTGGTGAACTCCCCGCTCAGTGCAAGCAGCTTCCCTAGGCAGCCATCTCTTAGGGCAAAGCATTCCGCCTCCCACCTTGGCCTCCCATACCCCGCCCCTCATGTATTTATTCATTTCAAAAATATTTTTGCTATCATATAATGTGCATTTGGGATTTTTAAAAAATGTATGCTATAGGCCCTTCCCGCCAGGCATTCTCTGCTCTTGGGGAAGAAAGGCTACAGTGTGATGTGAATGATTTGAGAGGAAATATTTGGTGATATCAGCGGACACAGGTGGCTTCTCTGATCCAACCTGGGGAGGTTACCAGATGTCCATACAGGCTTCCTAAAAAAAACAGTTGGTGAACTGGGTTTTGAAGTATGTATAGGAGTTCACCAGAGAGTTAATTACTGTGGGAGGGAAAAAAGAAGAGGGAAGGATGTGGCCATTCTGGTGGAAGATGCAGTGCAGGTGAAGTACTGAGGTCTAGGAAGGCGTGGGCTGCTTGGTTGTGCTGCTGGCAGCCAGGTAAGTCCGATGGTGTGGTGTCTCCTGTGTTAGGTCCTTTCCATAGTGTAATGGCAAACATGGCATCTGGCTTCCCTCAGGGGCAACTGACACAAGACAGCCACGATGGAAGTCACAGCCTGTTTTTGCCTATTCTGGAAGTGCTAGCCCATCTTCTCTGCAAGTCACCCAATCTAGCCCACACTCAGGAGGGGTTCACACAGGGCATGGGTACCAGGACAAGGATATTTGGGTCACCCTGGAAGCTTCCCACGACACTAGAAAACCCAACTCTATGTCACTAAAAATTTGTGTCAACCTGGTGCAATAATCTAATCTTGAAAACCCTTCATTTCTCCACACTTAAAATGGAGATGGTCAGTGGAAAGGACTTGATACATTATAAATAGCAGCCCAAAATAATCATGATGCTATGATAACGGTGATGACAGTGACAATGATGATGATGATGATGATTTGATGACGAATATTAGTTTTTCTTTGCTTATTTCCAGAAGGTAAAGAAAGATCCCTATGAGCACATCACTGCCTGGAATTCTTTTAACATTCACTACCCATTTTCTACCAAGTGGAGGACAGATGAGCATTTGTATGGGCCACCGCAATAGCCGCCACGTACTTTTCTAGTGCCCTCAATGATTATTTACCTTCCAGAAGCTTTAAGCCCACAACGTAGCAAATGGAAAATACAATCATGGTGGGACAGGAATGATACTGAAGGGAATAATCTTTTCGTCACTGGCCTCCTGGTGTGACTCACAGAGTGTGTCTTGTTGCCAAGAAACCCTATGAATATGCTGTCATCGGGGAAGGAGACATTGGGGAGAGTCATACTTCTCCATGAAGACTCCCTGGGAGTCTTTAAATGGAAACAGCAGCAGCTCTTAAAATAGCTAAGTTCAGCTCTTGGCATCCAGTCTCCTTGCTGTTCTTGGAGAATCCTGCCCATTGTCCAGGTTTCCCTTCAGGCCATCCAAGCATACCTGTTTTCAGCAACCTTTTTGTCCAGGTATTGGAAGCCCTCATGGTAGGGAGCAGGAGAAGTGGCCTTCTAAGTTTTCTGTGGGTTATGTTCAGCCACTCTTAGGAAGTCGCCACAGAAGCTGCCTCATCTGAAACTCACAATGGCCACTGGTGGAGGGGCAATCATTCTATAAATGAGGAAGGAGAGGCACAGCAAGGCTAAACAACTTGCCGAAAGTCACACAGCTCATACAAAAAAAAATAAATAAATAAAATAAAGATACTGTGATGATTTACAGTCAAATGAAGCTTTGACCTGAAAGTTATCACTGGGAAAAGAGTACAAGTTTGTATTTGCCTGATTTTTTCCCCTGAGAACTTTGCCAGGTTTCAAGTATTTAGCACTGGGGAGTAGAGCTAGTAGGACTTAGGAGTGAAATCTTGTCAACGTCATTACAAATGCTGGACACTCACAGCCATTCCATTCTGCAGGCTTTACAATGACACGTTCTCCGGGGCAGCACTCAGGACAGGAAAGGCTGACAATGATGTGCAACTGCAGAATAGTCAGGGAAAGGATAAGATTTAGGCAAATGAAAACCCAGGACTCAGATAAGTGATGGAGGTTTAATCTCATGTTCTTGAGGTTGTCCAGTCACAGTTGTGGATTCTGATTGAGAGCAGTGGATGGGGATGAAAAATGATGTGTTGGCGCCAGTGTATGACTTTAGACCAACCATTTGTCATCTTTAAAAGTTATCTCCCTTGTCTGTACCAGCGGGTTGATAAACCTTCCTATTTTGTAAGTGTATGTTCTTGATAAATTAAGATAATTCACAAAAACTTGGCTCAAATACAATGTGTGGTTTCCGCCAGTGAACGTTCAGACTTTCAGGTCTCTGTCCCATTTCAAGCCATATCAGGGGGCTGTTGACTCAGACAACCTCTGCAGACCTCTTTCGCTGGGTCATTCTGTGATTTGGATACCGAGCAGAGGGAATGAGGGTGTGTGTGTATGTTTTCTATATTTTTACAGTATTTCTATTTTGAAGTACATTATGAATATATGTCCACACACATATATTTCAAACCTGTTAAGTCATTCTCTAGGCACACATGCCATATGATAATTACAAATGTGGTCATATTGATTTATGTAAGTATCTCCAAGTACCCATTAAATGGGTAGCCCTTGATAGTCATTGAATTTAAAGAGCTTGTCTAGAGGTAATAAAATGACTTTTCTTTTGCAGAACAGTTGTTCTTTTTATTTATTTTGTTTGTACTTTTCCCCAGGCTTTCTTCCAGTTACTCTCAATGAATGTTACTTTGCTAAATTCAGAGTAGTCATCATTTATTTATTTATTCAACAAATATTTATTGTGTATCGGTTCTGTGCCAGGAAATACATTGAGTGTTGGAGATATAGGCATTAGCAAAAAGATAAGGTCCTTCCCCTTGGAAATTCCATGCTGGTCATAGGTTTGGCTTTGAAATGGAATTGTGATAACCATTGGGAGTTGATTAAAAGGGTATAGAGGTCGGGATAGGGGGAAAGGGTAAAATGAACATTAATAGAATGGACATTAATCAGAATTTAGACCATTTACAAAATCACAGACTTTAGGACAATAACTCTTCTTTATGACATTATTTTTGGAGGTCTTAGCGTCCCTGAAAATATACTAATGACTCTTTTTGCACAGAAATTGATTGTTTTCCCTATTAACACATACTTTCACCCCACACCGACTCCATAAAATTCCTGCTTAGTTCCTCAGTGATTTGATAGTCATATTAACAGAGAAAACAGAGCACTACCAGAATGTTAACAAGCAAAACAATCCTGGACACATAGCTGGGAAATATTTAAATCCAGATCTGCTCCTTCCCCTCTCAAACCCTTTAATAATGCCTGTCTACAGACAAAGCACAAACTGGATTCTCAAACTTTTCATTTGAAAATGCCAAATGAAGTTATTCAGTGGCTGTTATTCTTCTTGAGATCTTGTCTTTAATCCCTGTGGCATCGCAAAGACTCAAGGGGCCAAGGGTGTGGAGTGGAAAGTGTGTTAAAGCCACTGTCCGTGACTTGAGCCAAAGCCTCATCTCAGCGATTTGTGATTCGCACACATCCTGGCGTTCTGTCTTTAAGCATCTATCTGATTCATTTATGTCATTCGACCAATACTTACTGAATGACTGCTATGTGTCAAGACCTCACAGCCTCTGCTGTTCTCTTTATTTGTCCCCCTTGAAATACATAATCCAATCTGTGGTTTCTCCGAGTCTAAATAAGCCTTCACTGTTGGTTCTTCAGTGGGTGCCTGGCCCACTCATCTAGAAAATCAAAGTAGCCTTCCCTATCAAAAAGCGAGTCTCACTGTTCCACTGATTATTTCTTGGCTGTATGAGCAAAAGAAAAGAGTCATTGCAGGAAGAAGCAGGAGTTTCTTTGTACAAATTTTTATCCACTTACGTAGCACCTGTCATCTGTCTTTATTTCACAGTGCTTGTACTGTTGGAATATGTTCTTAATCTAGGAAAAATTCCTGCTATAGTGTTTTTGAAAATATCTGTGTAAATTTCTATATTTACTCAAGAGTATATCTGTGAAGAGAGCTAAATCCTCTCTAACTGGTCTCTAGGATCACACCACACACAGGTGATCTCTAGCTTCCTCCCAACAAACATCTTCCAGGATCCAGGAGGACTCACCCATCCATCCTCCATCTAGTCAATCATCCCATTGTGAAGCTTCAGCAAACCTTATTCTAGACACTGACATTAAAACTGGGGCTATGCCAGAGTTCTGATCCTCGAGCTGTTCACATTGCTAGATACATCTGGGACTGCAGACATCCTAGATGGACTAAAGAATTCAGATGTCTAAACCTGGACCTGGGGCAGTTGACTTTTGTCATTGAGTCAGTTGTCATGGCAACAGAGACAATCTGCCTTGAGTCTAGAAAATCATGTAGGTCCTCTGTTCTGAAAGCTTGTTTTGTAATTTGCTGTCATCACTCTGAAAGGCAACATCATGATATGCACATAGTAGGTGTGTGAGCATTTGTGAAACTGAACTGAATTGGAATATTTGCTGCCTGCCAACAGTTTGTCAGCGATTTTGAGATTGCAATAAATGACATCTTTTAATCCTTAAGTTCTGAACCAATTGAGAAATTAAAGAGATGGCAGATATAAGAGACAACATCTAGGATTTTGATACAAATAGTCTTTGGAGAAGATAACTTATATCCACAGGCACATGGCTTTGCTGACACCAGATCCAAAACAAATAGACTTACCACTCAGCCTGCAACCAGCTTGCTCCTCCTCTGCGACCAGAGCTGCCTGAGGAGAAGCTGTGTGAACACATGTCCCCTGCAGCATGGACCCACGACAAGGGCGAGAAAGGGGCAGGCTACCCATGTCCAGTTCCTCCCATTTAGCGGTCAGCTCTCTGGGAGATTTCATCATCTCACCTGCCCCTACTGCAGGAAAAGTCCATGAAGAGGCAGAAAGATGTCCGGAGCCACTCGGCATGGGTTCCTTTGCAAGGAAGCTCCCTCAGGAGCCTCGAACGACCGTCCCTGACAGCACCAATTTCTCTGTTGATTGAGAACACGCTCCTTACCTAGTCTCAGTCAGTGTCTTCCTGTTTTGGTGACTCGTTACTGGTTTTACCTTCCATTTCAGCTGAATCTTTTCGTTGTAGCCACTTAGAACTTGGTTCTTCTTGTCTGATTCTTCTTGTCTGGTTCTTCAGCTCTGTTTCTGGACCAGAGCTGCCTAGGTAGCTCTGTCTGCCTGGCTCGCCCTGTCTCTCAGCTGGTAAAGACTCAGTGTGATACACGAGCATTTTAATTACTTGGCAACTGTGCCAGGTGCTGTACTTGGACATTCAAGATAGCGAGGGTCCCGGCTCATTCTTTGGACAGGGAAAGCAGCACATCTGACACATGCCAGACCTTCCCCCACACTGGCAACAATTAGGAAAATAAGTGTTTAGAATTCTGTCAGTATTTTGAAAGAGCTGAAGAAATGGTTATTCGTAATATTTTCATTTGCTACCCTCATTTTTTTTTCTCTTGAAATTTTCTGTACCATTAACTTCTCTGGCTAAAAAAGGAAAAGAAGAGTGAAACCTCTCTAAAGTTCCATGCAGCTACCGAAAAAAAATCAAAGATATTCACCAGCAGCTTGCAAAAACAAGAGGGAGTTCTGGGGCTTATAAAACATATGCTTGACAACTGATATTATCCACTGGCGAGATATTGTTCATATCTCCACAGCCTGAAATTGCACGAATGATCACTCTGGTTATCAATTCATACACGCTCACAATGGCCTGGTGGCTCCGGGAATTACCTCCTTGGATTGCAGCAAATCCCTCATCTCCAACAAATTCATCATGCAGAGTCCCCACTATAATGAACCTTGGGTAAAGCTCAGCGCTCAATTGTATTTTAACATGTTAAGTGGAGTGTGTGTAGTCTCAGAAATAGAACAGTTAGGCGGTGTGAGAAAAGAGACTTCACCCATCAAGTCTGTTTCCCGCGGTTCTCTCACCACGTGGCCCCACAGCCTTGGGGCCTTCCGAGATGGAAGTGTTTCTTGTCCTCCCAGCTGACTGCCGCGAGGGATGTGCTCGCACTACAGCTCACCAACTGCACATATGAGCATCTGCATGCACACATGTACAGGCAGAGGCATGCACACGCCCATGCACTTGTTCCCACTATGCTCTTGTTCGCGGACGGCCGTTGCTGCGTGCTGAGTGCGCAGAGAAGCTTCATGGACCCAACTGTAAAACAGGGCAGCGACTGTGCCTGCGCTCACGGAGCCCGTGCTGTAAGACGTCACTGAACAATTCAAATAGAGCAGAGTGTCTCTGATATGGTCTGTGCATCACCCGCTCCCAGAGCACCTGAGATACTTGCTCGAAGCCCCTGGTCCCTTCTCAATCCTACTAAAATGGCTGCTTTGGGCGCAAGGAGTGGAAATCTCTTTTTCAACATGCTCCCGGTACGTCCTGTTTGAGAACCGCTGCCGCTGCCGTGTTTAAATATGGTATCAGGGAGTGCGATTATTTGTGGGATTTGCGAAGGATAACCTGCCTGGTCTGTGGGATCAGAGAAGGGAGCCCTGAGGGAGCGGCTCCCAAGGTGGCAGGTAGAGAAGGGCAGGAGTTGCCCGGAAAACTGAAGGGAGAAAGAAGCATCAGAAAGAATGCCTAGCAATAGAAAACCAGAGGGACTGTGGGGAGATGTTTCAGAACACACCCTCGGTAGTCACCAAGGGACTTCAAAGAAGCCCTAGCAGTGCCACACTGCTTCCAGCTGAATAGAACAAAAGGTTGGCCTTGGCATCCAGATAATCTGTTACTTTTACTCCCCCTTCCTACTTAACTTCTTGGCAGTACTGAAACCTGAATTGGTATTTGGACATACTGTCATGTCCTGACCTGAGATCTAGAACCTTCCGTGTGGCACTCTTAGGCACACTGGATCCTAAAACCCAGCGCCAAGGCCACCCACGGTGGAGGGGAGGATTCCAGGTTTCCTCCAGAGAGCGCAGAACACTGAGAGTGAAACTCCAACACCTACACATCGATGGTCCATTTCTCTGCTGGGTGCCCTGCTTCTTAATTTTATGTTTGTTCTGGATCCAGCTTACTGAGGTCAATTAAAGTCAGGAAGAGATGTCGGCTTGATTTAGTAAAATTGGATTCTTTGTCTGCCTTGGGTTTATCTCCTTGGGCTGGCTTGTCATTTGAATTTTATGTTTTTGTCCTTATTTCTTCCGACCATTTTTTGTTCCCCAGGAAGAGTTTTTCAGCATTCTGCTGGCTCTATCTGTTTGCAAGGAAGGTGTTTGTTTCTATAAAGTGCCTGTCCTGTCTGATCTCCATCATCTTTATGGTCTTGCATTCTGTCACTGCCGCTCATGTCTGGCTGTGGTTTGTTATGTTTTGACAGGAGTTTGTTATAAAACTGGGAATCACGTCTCTGGCTTTGCCTTTCAAACTTTCTTCTTTACAGGAGCCATAAACCCAGGCTGCTAAAATGTTCCCTCTGAGGAGGGGGTGAAATTCTGATAACAATAGCCTTGGGGGAGATGGGAGCCAGGGGGAGAGAGAGAGAGAATTCTGAAGAGATATACTATCCAGGTACAGACTCGCAGCATGCTACTACAGTGCAAAGTACAACAAGAATGCATAGTTCCCAGGATTTAGGGAAATAAAAAGTTAAGAGGATGTACCTAGACTACCCTGCCCCGTTATAATCTCTGGAATCTTAGACAAGTTGGAAACTACAGGTCTGTGCATGAAATTTGTCCTGGTTTGCTAGAAGGAGAAAAAGATGGGGTGGGGTGTGTACTACTCTGGAACCTTCAGAGCAGCGATTGTGCAAATTCACTGATACAAACGCTTCGAATTAACTTGCTTTTCTGTGTACCTGGCTGAATGCAGAAGAGGCGTTTGTGACCTTTGTGGGTATCTGTTCCAACCTTGTTCTTGCTCCTGGTAAGCAGTTATGGACGGACACTCGTGGGGCCCTGTCTCTGCACCTCTAGAGGCAGGCCAGTGAGCCATGCGTGCCCCGGGCATGGCGAGCACTCGCTGTACTTTTTCAATTCACCCTCCATGTTCTAGCAGAAAAGTAATGTCATCCCAAGGTAACTAGTATGCAACCAGCCATCAAGTTCGTGATACACGCCGACTGGCATGGGAGAAGGGCGATGCAGCTGAAAAGAACAAGATACTCGCTCCGGTTCACGGTTCTAAACTTGGCTCCCATCCAGGCCCCAGGGGCGTCTGTCCTGTCGTCTTTCTCCACAGTGTTTCCTTCTCTCCCCCAGGCTGACTCTTCTCTCACTGACAGTGGGAAAGGAGAACACGCAGAGCACCCCTCTCGCTTCCCAGCCGTCCGGGATGTCACCTATGCAGGCCTCGGTCTGCGCTCCACATTTCCTCGCCCTGGGACAGCACCGAGGGCAGCATCCCTGGCACAGAAGATGCCTCTGGTCAGCACTTAGGCAGCCCCGGGGCCACCCAAGTCATCCCCCAAGCAAGGTCTCTCCGGCCTCCTGGCCTGTTCATGCCTGCTAGCTTGGGCCCGTCTCCCCACGCTCGCCAGGCTGACCACCCACTCCCGCTGCCACCCCACACATTTCTCCCAGTCCCTCTGCTGGACAGCATGGCCACCCTTCCTTCCTTTTGTCTCCCATCTCCCTTCCTGCCTCTCTTTCTAGCTGTTACTCACTGTGTATTCCATGTCGTTTAATCCTCGTGGCAAGCTAATAATCTTTATAATAAATTAACCGTCATCATGATGTAATATGCACCAGGGCAAAGTTCAGCCATTCAGTCCATATTTATTGCATGCCTACTGCGTGCCCAGGTCGCTCTGGGTCGTAAGCCTGTAGTATGCCCCTCCCACCATCTTGCCTACTGCTTTTGCTTCCTCCGAGATCAGTTACCCATGGTCAGCCACGACCTGAAAACATTATATGTGATATTTGGAGAGACAGAGAAAGGAGCCACAGTCAAAACTTTTACTACCGTATATTGCCACAAGTGCTCTATTTTATTAGATATTGTTGATCATCTCGTTCTGTGCTTAGAGGTTTATCATACTGATGGGTGCTGTATGAATAGGGAAGAACAGTGTGTACAGGGCGAGGCACTTCCTGCTGTTTCAGGGACCCCTGCCTGGGGGGTCTTGTATCATGTGCCTCGTACATGAGAGGGTCCCTTAGGTAGCCAGGAGCAGACACATTGCCTCCCTCCTTGGAATGTGTATTCTTCGGGCTGGAGGGAGCAGGTAGTATGCAAATATAATATGTGTAGTGAAGAATGTTAAGGAGAAACTCAGTCGTGTGGGGACTAGAGGTTGGCTCGAGGGCAAGTGTTATGCCCTGGGTGCTTCTTGAGCTCTGCACAGCATCCCGGGAGGTGCGGGTCTCTGTCCTCTCCTCTCCGCACAGATCAGAAGCCTGAGCGCAGCGCTCCAGTCAGTTGCTGGAGGCTGTGTAGCTGCCACGTGGCAGAACTGGGAACCAGCACAGGGCCCCCTCCTGGAAGGAGGTCAGGCCTGGGAGGGGCAGGGTCCGGACGTCCTGGGCCTTGCTAGCAGATCTCAGCAGTGACGGGAGAGAAGGAGGAGAGCAGAGGCTCTGAGCGTGCCCAACCGGGTGCGGTAGCTAGGCCCGCCCGCGCTCCTGCAGTCCAGATGCCTCCTGCATGTCACCTCCCAATGAGGGTCCCCGCTCCTCCTGGAGACAAAGGGGTGCAGACAGAGGCCAGGAATGGCAAGTGTAGGCGCCACAGCGCCCCCTGATGGGGATAGGGCAGCCGCAGCGCTGGGTCCTCAGGATGGTGGCAGGTGGCTGCCCCATCCCAAGGCTCAGGCAAAGCAGCCCCACCGCCAGAGCCAAGGGCTGCCTTTCACCTGAATCCCCTAGTTGTTCGGTAAGTGCACACAGAACGCCCGACTCCAACAACCACTCCCACGCGCTTTCATCACTTGGGTGGGTGTGGCCAGGTTGTTAAATCCCGCTGCCGGGAAGCCTCTACAGCATTTGATTCACTGTCGAATCTTTGTTCCTTTCCTTGTAGACACAATGTAAGGGTCAGAAGCACAGCCCCATGGGCCCCCCGGAATGCAAACCTGGCCCTTCCAAGGGATTCTCATTTCCCAGCATTTTCTTTCTTTTTTTTTTAATATAAAATATTTTAAAATTTACATATACTTGCCATCAATTGTAATCCCCATGTATTCCCCATCACCATCTCACCAGTGCACCATCACCTCAGTCCCTCGTGCTCCCATCTCCCCTCAACCCTCCCCCTCCTCTCCCCACCAGGTGTCCCCAGTCTGTCCTTGTCTCCTCATTTTTGGTTTGTGTCTTTATTGCTGTTATTGTTGTTATTGTTGTTCTTATTCCTTTCCTTGATCCTCCTTTGGTTCCCTTCCTGTGAAGTGTCCTGAAATGCTGACTCGGGTGCAGAAGGGGGCCTCCTTCCCTCCCCCTCCTCCCCTCCTCCTCCTCCCTCTTTCCCTCTCCCACTACTCCCTGCTCTTTTAGGGGTGCTTTTGTTTATGGAGTGTATGTTTATGAATTATGCAAAGAGGCACAATAAGGAAAAAACGCCTCATACTAAGTAGGCGCAGATGGGACTTTTTTTTTTCAATTTGCAAAACTCAAAGTTCAATCCCCAATGAGGCCTCAAAACCATTACCCTCCAATCATTAATTATCTGAACAGGACCATTCCCATGTGAAACGCCCACATAATGCAGCCCCCAAACCCTCTTCCTCTTGGTGCGGTCTTGGGTCCGCAGCCCCAAACTGTGCACGCGGCTTTACTTTGTGTGGGAACCCACGTGCTGCGGGGCCCGCTGGCGCTGGCAGGCTGCACCGCACACGTGCCAAGTCCACTTGCCAAGGCTCTCTTAAGTAGCTGTTTACATCCCGCATGTGCTGTGATACTGAGATGGTCAGACGTGCGCCGGTGTTCAGGGAACTGCAGTCACTGAAGGAAAAACCATGAAGTGGGCGATTACATTGTAGCCGGCTGAGCCCCAGTCCATGCCTGTAACGGTGCGTTCCCGCCCCGGACTATGTGGGGAGTCCCGCCCCTCGTCGCCGATACGCTATGAGGGATCCCGCGGTGTGCAGCTCGCCCGGCGCTGAGGTTACACGCTCGAGCTTATGGGCACTGCCGTAGCATGTCCTCACTGCCCGCCGAGTAGGTGCCCCTTCCTCCCTGCTTGACAGCTGGGGAGACTGGGGTTCAAAGAGCGTAAGTCACTAGTTCAAGGTCACAGGGTTAATGGTACGGCCGGCTGGTCCTAAGTCCAGAACTTTCATCCACAGCACGTGAGTTCCCTATCAACTATTTCGAGTTATGTTAATGAGACGAGAAGTGGAAAACTCCAAGGAAGGGGGCGCTCTGCCAGTACACATGCCTCTTGGCGAAGATTTGAGGATGCCTACAATGTGGGAGGTGAGGGGATGAGACAGGGACACCCCGCAGAGAGGCCAGGCAGCCAAGATTCTGAAGCTGCATTGCATGGAAATCACCAAGGAGTGGGTGAGAGCAACATGGAGTTATTTTAATGCAGTGTTTTAGTTTGTTATTTTAATTCTACAAACCCTCTTGTGACTTCAAAAATCTCTTTCCAAGGTCATGTTTTAGTAGCTTCTATTTTAGTGACCATTTAGCACCTTCAAGGGGAGAGCCAGAGGGTACCCAGGCTGGGGAAGGTCCCTTTAACCAAGTCAGCCTCTCCACAGAGGAAATCTCCCAGAGCTCCTGGCTTAGTCAGGGTTGTGCGCCCTGCTTCCTATTAAGTGTGAAATCACACACACATGTCTGTTTCTCTGGTAACATTTCTGTAACCCAGTTGAATTGTGCTGATATTAAAACACAAAATTGAATGGCCTGTGTTGTCCTGTGGGTTTGTGTTTGAGGAGGCCCAATAAATCATATTGAAATAATTTCATAAGAATTCTTGAAGTTTGGCACTTTTGAAAAATCAAGGAATGAAATGTCTCACTTCCCCAGTGTGAAGCAGGTTTCGTTGTTTTGTTTTTGGGGGGTTTTGTTTTTTCCTTTAGTCAAGTCAATGGGTTTGGGGTAAAAAGTTTCAGAGAACTACAAACCCTCTGAAAACGTCAAGTGTGACTGGTTCACTCAGAGCAGTGGCCACGTGAGCTGGACATCCGGAATGAAGCACTTAACTCATCCTCACATGGAGATAAAGCTTGAGATTCCTACAGGCTGTGCTTTGCGAGGGCCGTGCCTTAGGACCTTAATGGCAGAAAATGGAAAAGATGGCAGCGCTGTTAAGAACCAGCAGAATGTGAGGGAAACCCTACAGCCAGCACCAGCGAAAATAAGGTCGTCATAACGCTTAGCGGAAGGTTGCTTGTATATAGTTAAATAAAATATTTTTTTTCTTTTTTCAGTATCTACCTTGTTGGGAAAAATTGAAAAGCATGTGTGTGCCTCAATATGGGAATGTCAAAATAATTGGGAAGTAGCTGCACTCTGGATTATGAGATAGAGATGAAACTCAATGAATCTTAGAGCTAAAACGTGTTCTTGAGTGAAAAAAAAAAAAAAAAAGAGTTCCTTATAGACAATTTTAGTATTATATCTGTTCTGTAAAAATAACCCCAAACCAAAGAAAAGTCACTTACACAAAATAATATGTGTATTTTCTATGGGGACATGAACGTGAAGAAGAACGTGTAATTGAACAATCGAAGGCTTCATAACATACTGATAACAAAGGTGACTTGGGGACTGGTTAAGGCACTGACATTAGTAGGTATAGGGTTGCCCAGGGAGCTTGAGACTTATTAATAATTGTGTAAGTTAATCCTAACTACTTCAACAAAGATCTTGATATTACACAATAGAAAAGGTTTTGGAGTTTTTGTTTTGTTCTTGGTTTTGTTTTTTTGCTGTAAAATCGAAATGGATTTCCCTGGTGTGTGGCAGCTCTCTTCCTGGTGGTGACTCAGGAATCCAGGCTGTTCCCATCACTTGGCTCCTCCTTCTAGGTGAGAATCTACAGAATCCCCTATGGGATTTTCAGTATCAGGCTGTACTGGGTGGGGAAGAGCATGCCTGTTCCACTTGGAACATCATGCTTGGAAGTCAGATTTCCTTTCTCTGTGTATACTGGGTTTTAAAAAAGAGAGAGAGAGAGAACTATGTGTAAAGTTCTTTGGACATGATTGCAACTCGCTCACATGGCTGCATCCCACTGAGAGGGAGTTTAGGAAGAAAGGTCTAGTTCAGTGCCTAGAAAAAGAAATCAAATCTGGTAACAATGAATTTCTGCACAATAGTGTGTTCATTTTGTGTGTGTGCTAATTATGTAATTGAAAATTATTAAAAATTAAATCCAAGCATAGAAATAAACCAATGTTGGGTGATTAAAAACAACAAGTGTTCTGCTTTATCCGACCCGGTTCCAAGGAGTTGTGCAGTTTAACTTCTCTGATCATTGGTTCTTTTCTTGTAAAATGAGGGTGTGGGATATAATCAGAGATAACCTAATTACATTTATTAAATTACTGTTAGTGTTTTGTAGTATATTTTTTCCACATATGTTAAGTGCTATTCATAATCACTAATCAGGAGCTAATCAGTATTACCATGAGCTGAGTTCATTCCTACTCAAATCAGAGAAACGTGCTAAACATGTTCTTTTTTAATGATTATTTTAATACAGAACTAGTCAGGGTGCATTTTAAGATCTTCAAAAACCCGGTGGAATCAGAAAATGCTCCTGGGAATCATTGGACTAGACTGAAAGCCTTTCCACTATCATTCTAATGCCGTATCTAGGATACTCCCTCATATAAAGCCTGCTTCTGTGGTTATTTGTTAAAGGAATGAATGAATTCATAAGATGAACTTAAGCAAAAGTTTATATGATAATATGTGTGTGTGTATATACAACAGAGTGTAAGGTTCATACTAAGAGAACAAAATTATTCAATAATTGAAAATACTTCAATAGATAACTTTCTAAAGGAAATTAGACCATCAGCTCAATAATCACCAAAAAGGCATCTGATTAAATTTAATATCCATCAGGATTAAAAAGAAAAAAATCATAAAAACGAGGATTAGAAGAGTAATTTGTTTTTCTTTTCAATAATAAGTAATCTGATTTCAAACCTACACATAATACTTCCTTTAATCCAAGAGGCAGCCCCCCAAAAAAAATCAGGGAAAAAAAATGAACATTACTTCATTACTTTATCTCTTTTTTTTCCCCCTGGAAGTTCTATTCCATTAAAATAAAATGAGAAATTAATGGTATAGATACAATGGAAAGAAAAGGAAAAAAAAATCAATACCCAGGAATGACTTTTTCATCTAGAAAACTCAAAAGAATCTTCCCCAAAGTTGTTAAAACTAATAATAACATTCAATTAGGTGTTTGGATTACAAATAGAAATAGAAATAATGAAAAAAATTATACTAGCCATTCAGTATAGCCAAAATATTTAAGAATTATCTTTAAAAGAAATGTTAGCTATGTGTCACAAACCACAGAATTCTTTTGATATAGAATTAAAGATTTAAACAAGTGGATAAACACTTCATGTTTCTGTCAAAAACTGGGTATTTTAAATATATCCATACTGGTAGTAAACTTAATTTAAATCATTTGTAATTTGACAAAATTGTGTTAAAGCTCAACTTGAAGTATAAATAAAACAAAATCACATTGGAATAAAGATAACAGAGAGGGTAGCAATAAACCTACCAAATATAAACTGCATGTTCAGAAAGCTTGAAGAAGATGGTACTGTCACAAGGAGAAAGAGAGCGTGCATGCTATGTAATGGAGTAGTTTATTCAGTCAAGACCCTCTAAGGAATAAGTGCGTTCTCTGCAGTTGGGCAGAAGCACAAGTGCTGGTATGCAAATATACCATGATCCTAACACATGCTGTTCCCTGCGCCAAGTCCACCTTCTTCCCCGACCCCTACATCGAATGATGCCTATTCACTCTTTAGATCAGGTGCTTCTCTCACACTTCGCTCTCTCCTCCCTGACTGCACCCTGACCATGATGCATCAGTAACTACAGACTTGCTGTAAGTCAGTAAAGGATTTCAATTTCATACGCATACACCTTGGTTGTCCCTAATTAACGAATGAAGAATTGCTTGATGGTAAACTCCCTGTGAACGGGGTGGGGTCTCCCTTGGTCAGTGTTTTCTCTCCAGCGCCTAGAGTGGCTGAAGTCTCAGTGAAGTTATTAAAAATTTAGTAAGTAGAAAATGAAAGGAAAAAATGCCTATTCATTTTCTGGAAGGATTGAAAATTTTGTAGGGTTTTGGAACACTGTTGACAGACATGTAAGAACAGAGTTAAGTCCACAAGATCTTATCCTTGGTTAACCTTCCAATGCTGCCTCATCGCAGTAAGAGTAAGATGCAAGTCTTTGTCATGGCTTAGAAGGCGCCACATAGTCTGGCCTGCTGCTTTCTCAAAGCTCTTGTCATCTTGCTGTCCTGGATTGTGGTCCTGCCACGCTCCTTTTTTCTGGTACTGAGACACACACTCATTTGGTCCAACCCATTCCTCTCATTCATCTAGACTCAGTCCCAGCATCGTCAGCTCACTGCAGCCTCACTATAGGTTTGTCAGTTTTGTTTATCTTTTCAAAGGATGAGCTCGTGGCTTCATTGATATTTTATGTTATATTTTGGGTGTCTATAGCATTTATTTCTGCTTTAATTTTCATTATTTTTTTCCTTTGCTGACATTGAGTTTGGGTTTTTCTTTTTCTAGCTCCTTCGGTTGTTTAAGAGTTTTCTTCTTCCTTTAGGTAGTCCTATATAAACTTTCCTCTTAATTCCATCTTATTTGCAGCCTATAGATTGTGGTATGCTGTATTTTCATTTTAATTTGCCTCCAGATTTTTTTTATTTGTCATTTGATTTCTTTGCTGACCCAATAATTGTTCAGTAAGATATTATTTCATCACCACATATTTGTGATTTCTCTCACTTTCTTCTTGTGATTAATTGGAAAAGATTCCTCATATGATTTCAATCTTTATCAATTTATTGAGACTTGTCTGTGTACTATCACATGGTCTACCCTTGAGAATATTTCATGTGCTCTTGAGAAGAATGTTTATCTTGCTGCTTTGGGATAAAACGTTCTACATATCTCATTAAGTCCATCTGGTCTAATGTGTCATTTAAGACCATTATTTTCTTGCTGATTTTCTGACTGAATAATCTACCCATTGGTGTAGTTAGAGTGGTAGAGCCTCTTACTGTTATGGTATTGCTATAAATTTCTTCTGTATTAAAATCTACTGTATATATTTTGGTGTTCCTATGTTGGTACATACTATTGTAATACTTGTTATACTTATTGATGTGTTTACTGCCTATCTTAATATAGTATCCACCTTTGTTCTTATTATCCTTATTGGCTGGAAGTCTATTTTATATAACACAAGTGTGACTATTACAACTTTCTCTTGGTTACTGTTATCTTGGAATACACTTTTCCATATCACTTTGAGTCTATATTTGCCCTTGGAGCTGTACTAGGTCTCCTAAAGCCAGTGTTCATTTGTGTGTCTTGTGTTTTAATCTATCCAGCAATTCTATGCCTCTTGGTTGGTGGGTTCGGTTTATTTACATTTAGGGTGATTACTGATTGCAGTAACATTTTTAATGTGACAATTCTTTGGATAGTGTGGTGAAATATTTTCACTCTACATTTACATTTTTATGGTTTGCAATTATTCTCTACAGTACCGATCATAAAATGTCAAATTACTAGAGCTGATTTATGGTAATTAGCTTTAAGTTAGAATATTCAAAATGCTTTAAGTTAAATTTATCTGTTTAGCAAAGTACAAAAAGGTTTTTTTTTTGCATTAGTAGGGTTTCTTTATAACATTATCTATGCATAAGTAAAAATATGAAGGACTAAGGTTGCTCTTATTTAACTTTTATATTTAACAAGCGAACATGCACTATTAGGCATTAGGAAGTATTTTGGAAATGTTTGTATATGGATTATTTAGGGTAGAATTGCAAAAGACTTTGGAATATTTAGCATCAATCAACATTTGTTGATTATTTTGCTGTAGTAAACGTGAAACAATAACAACTATTTAAATTATTCAAAGACTAGTCATCCACATCAAGGTTCTTTAGAGACCACTTCAAGAAACAGTTTGGCAGGATATTCTTTTCATATTTATTTTTTTACAAATCCATGTACAAAAGAGCTATAAATCCATATGGAATGGATTAACACTGATTCTTTTAAAATGAAATGAAATATTTAAAAAAATTCAAGCGAAGAATGTATGATCTTTTCTATTAGAACTCTCTTTGATAATTTATTTATCTTAAATATTATTTTTGTCTTTCAAGAGGCATTATATAATAAGTGTAAGAGATTTATTTAAAACCTTGGATCGTTTGAGAATGCTTTAGTACTTTGCCTCAAAATCTGCACATAGGCAAAATTCCTGATATTATGAGTTGAGATTTTCATTGTAAGAGGATTTAAAATTTGTACTAAAGCAAGGACTTGTTAGCTGTGCCAAAGAGTCATATATCAAGAGACCCAGCTACTTACCAATAGCTCAAACTAAAATGGGGCAAGATAGGCCAAATGGAATGAGAAAGACCAACTTGGACCAGGTGGGAGATATCAATTTCTCTTAAAAATGGGCCTCTTATTCTAGAAAAATACCTAATCAGCTCTAGAACCAGCTAGAATAATCAGGATTCACATAGGTTTGGATCTCTGTATATGAAGACAAATGATCACTTTTTAAAGATCTCCACTCATAAAAGCAGTTTGAAACATCATGTTGGAAAGAGCGTTTCAGTTTTTGCAGATTTGCTGTTAGAAACTCAAATATTTTACCTGTAAGTCAAATGATTTTTGAAGTATTCATAATAATCTTTCTTCCCATAACACCTTTTTTGGGTCTCAGTCCCCTTCTTTTGCTGGGGCCTGAGGGAGGGGGGTAGTTGGAATTGTTCTGAAGATCCAATGAGAGAAAGTGAAAAAACTTCACACAATTCAAATCATGAAATTATTAAAAGTCATGTCATTATTACTACCCAAAATATTAAAGAATATGATTGGATAACTGGTCTGTAAACATACCATGGAGAAATTCCAATATTTTATTTAAAATATGTTTACTAAAGAGGGTGTTGGGTTGTTCAAAATATTTAATATGTTTATCTCCATTATTTTTAAAGCATTGACTTCCAATGGACACAAAATCTGGAGGGATGACCTTACAAACTTTTCCTGAATAGTTGGGGATTTTATTTTATTAACTGTAACCCAAAAGGACCAAGGTTGCTTATGAAGAGATGTTTGCTCTTGTGTGGTTTCTTGAGATGGTTTATTTGTATTAGCTGGGATGCACGGGTCCACTCAGGTATTTTTGCTAATGATTTGTTTCTCTGTTTCTCCCCAGCTATCGGCAGGACCCTCATCCCCCGTTACTTTAGCACTGTGTTTGAAGGAGGGGTGACCGACCTGTATTACATTCTGAAGCACTCGAAAGAGTCCTACCACAACTCCTCCATCACCGTGGACTGCGACCAGTGTGCTATGGTCACCCAGCACGGAAAGCCCATGTTCACCAAGGTACAGGCGCCTTGACCAAGCCTTGCTCACGTGGGTGTGGTGCAGGGTGATAGTGATGGTTTTCTTTTTGAACGATGGGCTGATTTCTTGCATCTTAGACATTTTCAGTACTGTGAAGAAGTGGTTTTTGTCTGTGCCCTGGCTAGAGGCGGGGTGGGCACTGTTCTAAGATGTGTGTGTATAATTCAGAGCACATCGAAGTCAAATATGATAAAGCCTCAAAACTAAGAAGACGGGTTCAGCTGCCTGTTAAATTCAGGTTGTTAAATTGTAATTTTGATTTTTTAAAAGATTTATTTATTTATGCACACAAGAACTGGGGTACAGGCCAGAGGCGTAGGGGGTGAGAGGACTCACCAGAGGCAGAGCAGGGAACAGAACAGGCAGATCGACTGAAACACACTGCTGAGGGGAGCAGCGGGCAGGCAGGAGAGGTCTGCTGCGCCATGTTGGTCTCCTCCCTCGCCGGGGATCGAACTCATGGTGCTGTGCCGTGGATGCTTCACAGTGCAGCGCTCAAGCCGCAGCGCCAGCAGGGAGGCCCATGATTTTGACTTTTATACAAAATGTCTCTCATAAGTGAAAACATTCTCATGTTGTCAGTATTTGTGTTTTCTTGCTAAAAAGGGGCACTCTTTCAAGTTTAATTCAAATTAAATTAAATTCCCTTAACAAAAGGGAAAAATAATAAACTCAGACAGCTAACCATAGTTAGCCTTAACTTTTAAGGAGAATGAGTAGAGGATTGATAACACAATCTTTGAAGCAGAATTAAAGGCTCTAATAAGTATGTGAAATGAAAAAGTGAAGTGAGAGAATTGACCCACATGTGATACATTCTATACCTATCATCTTTTCCATACAAGGATAATGGACATTGGAGTATTCCCACTAGGATGAAACCTTTCTGGAATACTCTGACAATTCCTTTAAATATTCTCCCAAGTTAAAAAAATAAATAAATAACAAGGGGCCTCCCTGGTGGTGCAGCGTGTTGAGTGCCACTCTGTGAAGCATCCGCAGCACAGCAGCGTGAGTTCGTTCCCGGGCCAGGGAGGGGACCCACATGACGCAGCAGACCTCTCCTACCTTCCCGCTGTTCCCCTCAGCAGTGTGTTTCAGTCCATCTGCCTGTTCTGCTCCCCACTCTGCCTCTGGTGAATCCTCTCACCTCCCACGACTCTGGCCTGTACCCCAGGCCCTGTCTGCATAAATAAATAAATAACAAGGACAAATATTTAGTTACATAATCTGGCAATGAACACTATTTCGCTGCATTTGGACTAAGACAGAATGTGAAACTAATTTGTAATATTAACGATAGCAGCTATCGCTTTTAGTTGAAAACACAAATGACAACCCTCTCTTTATAGTTAACTGAAGTTGAACTATCAGGGTTAATTGCAAAAGCCCAAATTATAAAACTGAAGATGTGTTTGTTATGCACAATTTTGCTGAAAGAATAAAAATAAGATGTTTATTATTTAAAGTATCCTTTGATCTTGTTGGAGCGGTTTGATCTTTCCATGTGGTGAAAAAACACAGAGGCAAAGGAAACGATTATAAAATGCAAAAGCAAAGCAAATCGTCAAATGCCACTGATTTTATCCTGTCATGATTTTGTCCGTAGACATTTTGAATGTGGACAGCAGTTGGGTTTTTCTGTTTCTCTTCCTTCCTTTTTTGACAGTTGAACAGAGAGAAATGCTGTCACTCGGGGACAAAGAAGGTTCCTCTGTATGTAGAAGTCCGTGCTGATAAGAGGGTTCTGCTGTGATCACCTGAGCAATGATTCAGTCAGTCCAGATCTCACTTCATGTCTGAGAAGCAAGCTGTCTACATAATCCCATAGATCGAGAAATGACCCACTTCTAGTGTTACTAAACCTTACTTAGCACTGCACAGAAATCTTTCATTGGTGCTTCATTGTTTTTTTGTTTGTTTTTGTTTTGTTTTTTGATCTAGGTTTAGTGTTACTTTGAGGTAATTCTAGAAAAACACACCAATTCCTTTTGCTTTAAGAGGGTGTAGGGGAACTCTCTGATAATTAAATACAACTTTACCATAATGAAGTGGCTACTTCCAAATTCCCTAACCATAGAAAATAAAAATGCATTTTGCAGTAACCCATTTACATATTTCCTCAATCTCTTTCTTTCTTGGGTTCAAACTTTCCCATAAAGCAGCATGACCAGTTGACTGAAGGTGAAGTCTGTGCATGTGGCCTGATTAATCACAGAGAATCCATTTGGTAAAGTGTAAGTTTCATTGAAATTTAGGCACCTGCTTTTCCTCCCTGGCCTTCTCCCTCATCCTGGGTCACTCCCCTCTCTGAGGGCTGAGCCTTTGTTCAGCCCCCCAAGGAAGTCACCAAGACAGCTGAAGCTCTCCTGAACTCGGCTCCTTTGGTGTCAAGCTTCAATAATTTAGATCACCCATCTGACTCAGTCTCATGGCAATACATGCCAAGTCTTGGGATGAAGATTTCCATACTGTGCTGAAAAATACCACTTTCTGAGTAACGTAGCTCAGTTATGTGAACTTAGTTCAGACACTAATTATGCACATTTATTTTTAGAAACTTCAAAAGGATTCTCTTTTTTGCTCCTTGGTGGTTATTATACTACCCATGAATCTTTCCAGTTTTTCTTTTGTCCTTATATTAATTAAAAACAACTCATATTTGTGTAATAAAATCATATGGCTATTTAGGGTAAAACAGAGGGCTAATGGCCTCTCACTATCACAAAGAAAATGCTTTGGAAACTGATGCTTTATTTCAAAAGGTGAGGCCACTATTAGTTCAAGACCTTGCTTAGCATCTTCTGTGTAAACAGTGTATGGCCCCAATTTAGATTATCAGTAAACTCCAATGCCCCAATGGCATTTGACCCAATGTTCTGAGTTGCTTTTATGAAAATGTGGTCAACTGGTAGATCCAAAATCAGTCATGGCCCTAATCAACAGAAACAGTTAATATTCCTCAGGAGTACTGGGCATATTTTGCAATTTTCTGAAGTTAGTAACATTATAGATTATGGATAAATATGTAATTAGAGTTTTAAAAACACATGATGCAGCCTTTCTTTGCTGTATTCAATTTTGAATCAAATTGAAAACAAGGCTTAATACTCAGAGGAGCAATCACCCAGGTTTTCAGAATCAAAGACCCTCAAATTACATTTGAGGGTGTGAATCTGGCAGATGCTGAGACGGGTCCCGTCTGGAGCACACATGGGTTATTTTTCGATTTGCAAACTGGAACAACAATTACAGCCATTACTGGACAGCCATGTCATTCTTGTAAACACAGGTTTCTTTTCTTCTGGCCTCAAGTATTTATTAGGAAATTATTAGAATGAAGAAACGACCCTAGAAATGCTCCAAGACTTTTCTTATGTGAACACTCCTTCATGTCCTGACTCGTTTATCGGTTTCCCCTTCATCTGTATTCAACATTATACTCCAGTATTTCCACATCTGCCCCCTTATCTTGATTCCACCCAAATTACTATATCAGTGATCCCACTGCCCTAATGGATATGTGTGTGCTCACACATACATACGTACACATCTAAATATGCAGCATGTAAAATACAGTGAGCTTCAAGCAACTGTTCGTTAGAAAATAGGATTCCATCATTATTCAGCAATCAAAAAAGATAAACTAGAGCCATTCACAGAAACATGGATGGAGTTTGAAGGGATTATATTTAGTGAAATAAGTTAGAAGGAAAAAGGAAAATATCGGATGATCTCACTTATAGGAGGAATATAGGGAACAAGAAAAAAAATAATAACATCGACAACAACAAACCACAGCAAAACTAAACTAAACTAAACTAAACAGACAACTACAAGTCAGAGACAGTCTGCAGGGAAGAGGGAGACAGGGACGGGAAGAGCACAAGGGACTATGGTGATGGCGCACAGGTGAATGGGTGGCGGAAATTCTATGGGGACGACACCTAGAAAAGAAAGCAAGCATTGTGAGAAAAAAATATATAAAAAATTTAAAAAAGAAGAAGAAAACAGGATTCCATCCAGACTATCCTAAGCATGAAAACCCCAAAAATGAAATAAGCTTTGTCACCTAAAGTGCATATTTTATTTCATAAAAGTCACCTGAGAATCAGTATGCCTCATCCAACTACGTGGTAGATATTGCTTTGCAATTAGTCAAAGAAAGAAAAGGGTTAAAAAGCTGCCGGTGAGTTTGAGAAATGTTCTTTTTCGTTCCCTTGTTGCTGGCCCAGGCTCCAGGCAGCACGTGACCGCTGAACGCCCGCCAGCCTCTTTCTTGTTGATCCTCCAGAGACCATCTGTGCTGGGGGCATTGATTAGAGTGTGTCTGCTGGGATTACATCTTTTCTGTTGCCATGCCAACTAATCAGCTGATTTTGGTTACCACAGAAACAAAATGTCAGAGCTCACAGTGCGGTAACATGAATTCAGCACAACAGAAAATGTTTTCTTAATTGGGGACCCTTTTGATTTTGGATTCCAAGTGAAAGGCAGCTTTTTTTTTTCTTTTTTAAAGAAAGGCCAACTTTAGATAAAAGCTACATTAATTGTATTGATTAAGAGGAATGAACAGGATTTTTTTGGAAAAGAAAAAAACATTCGTTTTCCTTCATAAGCTATGTTCGTTTTTTACCATTTTCAAATAAGGTGTGTGTGTGAATGTGTGTATTATATACCTCATAGAATATATATTTATATATTTCAGTGCCTCTTTCGCTTTTGCTGATTATTTGCATGTAATATAAATCACAAAGGCTTCAGTTTCCTTTAACTTGCATGAAGGGGCCGGGGGATAGAGGGGTTCCATAGGTCTTGGAGGGAGCCATGGTATTAATACTTGGGGGAGACCAGCAGTGACCAAATTCTCTTGCATACCTTCATTCCAGGAAATCATTTGAATGTCCTTAAAGAAAATACCTGCAGTGGTTAACTCAGGCTCAATTCTAAGGATTCTTCCCTTGCAGTGATACACCCTGAGAAAACTAGTTCTTTTGGTTTCAACTGAGAAAGGAGAACCCAAACATGTTGCAATGTTCTTCTTTGAGGGCCCACGACAGAGGCTGAAAGGGGTGTGCCTGGGGTGCATGTTGGGCTACTTTTAACTGCAAGAAGAGTTCTCCGCTGGTTTGCCATGTCACAGTAAACAAAGAACACATTTAACTTGACCTTACAGATGCTCCAACTGAGTGATTCTTCTGGAGGATCATACCCATGCCTTCCCATTAGGAATTTCTATTCCAGTAGAAGTAGACCAGAACCCCCATCTGCCCCAAGTGTGTGTTCATAAACAAAACAAATAGATTAGATAATAATAGTAATAAAAAAAGCATGACATTTAACTGGGCTAATATTTGTTTAAACCTCCAATAATCCCTTCTTTTTTAAAAAAGGATGGTAGCAACCCATGCCCCTGGCCTGTATTGTTGACTCTTTGTTGTCTCTGGCTGGCTGTAGTTACCTCCTTCGGTCAAAGCTGACCCTGCAGGTGCCTTCTGTCTTGCTGACATCACAGGCGGCGATGCTGCATGCAAGTGTTCTTGAAAGGCATGGTAAATTAGTTCCAGTGCTAGAGATGCTCTAGAGGGGTGGTTTGGAGACACCAAAATCTTCCCCAGTTCTCTGTGCTCCACTCCATTGCTAAGATCCCAGAAATGAGACTCTGAAGACCATTGAACAGAGGAGCTTTGCGGCAAGGTGCCCACGTGCCTAAAATTACCCAGAGATTCTGATAATTGGATTTGAGTTAGAAGTCTTCACCCAGATTATCAATAATTATCTTACAGTGCTTCTGAGACCTTTGATAAAAAAGCTGGCAGACACTAATAGCATCTTTCTTAAGCAGTGCCCTATCAACACTTTGGATGCTTTCTCCTAGCCTGCTATTTGGTTTATTCAGAGAAAACATTACCTCAGTCCAGTGAATAGAAACCCAGCACCTAGGACATAGTTGGAACTCGATAAACGGAGATGTTTTGTATGAATTTCCAGAGAGAGAAATGGCTTTAATGTTTCATAATAAAAGACTAATATAAATTGCTAATCATCTTCATAGACAACAGTTTTAGAAAAGAGCGTATTCCCTATTTAGTTCATTGTTATTTGTGGCTTTTTAAAAATGTGTTCTGTAATGATTTCCAAATTTATGTTTTTTTTTTTTTTTTTAGCTTAGGAAATCTTTCTCCAAGAAGGTTGGATCAGAGGCTCAATTATTTAAAAAATTGTAGTTGAAACTGTTGTGGTTGAATCTAGAAAATGGGTGGGGAATCTCAGCATCTAGATGGAGATCACGCTCCTCCCCTCAGAGTCCCCAAGGTGCCTTCATGAACCCATATATCTCTGAGAGCACATTCCCGGGGGGTTCTGTGTTTCTCCATCATATTTATTTTCTCCTTTCTTCTTTTAGTGCTGTTCTGTACTGTCACCCTGCGATGTTCCAGGGACAATGCTGAGCAGTTACACCCACAGTCAACCCTTTTTAGTATCTTCCCAACGACCTTCCCAGGGCATCATTCATTACCCTCATTTTGTAGAAACTAGGACAAAGGGAATTTATCTGATTTCCCCAGTATTCCAAAATGAGTAAAACTTGAGTCAGAATTCAAATCCATCTGAGGCCAAAGACTCCATTCACAATTTCCTTCTTCTCCAAGGCAGTGAATAATGGGTTGTAATTTTTTAGACTGGACCTGTATTCCACCACAACATTTTTATATTATAGCTGAGATAGCCTCAGTGGTGTATGTGTGCTTGCTTAGCATTTTCTTCCATTTCGAAGTCCTTAACAGAAAAGACAGGTAAATAAAACAGGAACTGGGCACTAAAAATAATCTGAATAACAAAGGAAGATATAAATACTGCCCTGCTGCTGTGCAGTCTGTCAAGGAAGAGAGCTCATAAATTCTGCTTTGTTTCATTAATAATGTATTTTTTTAGGAAGATAAACTTGCCTGGGCAAAACACAGTATTTTTTATCCAATAGAGTTCTTTGAAAACAAAAAGAAAGATTAAATTGTCCCCACTCACCCCCAACACCAGGGTGGGTCCCTAATGCTGGCAGAATTTGTTGTTACTGATGCAAAGTGATTCAAGAAGTCCACTCTAAGTGACCTTCTGTTTTCCCACATGTCTCGAACCGATACAAACAAGTCTTGAGTTAAGCCTTGCCCTTTGGAATTTCTCTTTGAAAACAAAATCTCCACTCATGGGGTAGCTTAGTAGGAACACAGGTATCGTGAATGGCTCTACTGGTCCTTTCTCCCAGAGTAAAATCACTAAGATCAGGACAAGGGCACAGACTCCTGCAGTAGAAGGATGGTGAAAGTAGGAACAGAAGGTGAGACAGCGCTTCTTTGGGGTACTTATGTGCTGGACAGCGTTAGCAGACTCTCCTCACTAGATGTGGTTTGTAACCCATGTTGACAAAAAAAAAAAAAAACAGGAGCTCATCCGTTTAACTAGAAGTTATGACTAGTTCACAGCTACTGAGCAGCTGTGCTGTCTTCTGAAACCACTGATTCCAGAACTTACCTTGCTTCTGTAAGGGAGAAGCCCCCAGGTCACATTGTTGTTAAGGTCCAGACCCACCCAAGGCTGCTGGTGTGTGAGTTACCAAAATCAGTGTTTACAGCGTGAAGTCCAGAGTCAGTGAATACGTTCTTGTTCCTTTGCAGGTGTGTACAGAAGGGAGGTTGATCCTGGAGTTCACCTTTGATGATCTCATGAGAATAAAAACATGGCACTTTACCATTAGACAATACAGAGAACTAGTCCCAAGAAGCATCCTAGCCATGCACGTAAGTTTCTAATTTCTGTTTCTCTTTCTTTCTTTCTTTCCCCTCATTTTCCACAAGGAGACAGTCCTCAGTTTGGGAAAGAATGCCAGTTGTCTCCATGCGTTAGGGAATTAATTGTAGATTTCAGGCATTTTCCCTGCACCATTTTAATGTATGGGCTCTTTTCCTCTTCTTTATTTCTGAAGTTGGTGCACGGTGAGGCTTTTATTTTGGTGTTTTATTAATTTTAACTCTACATTGAGGTTACCTCAATAGACAGTTTGTACTTTTCTTAAATTCCATCCAGTTATTATCCAGCACTGTTCCAACTAGATTAATAAACCTGTTTTGTATAACTGGGGAGAGAAATAAAACAAGAAACAAGAAAAAGTCTCCCCTATCAACCAGAACCATTGGAGGGGAGTGGAACTGCTGTACCTCTGATCTGCTGAGCCAGAGCTGGCTCTTCCTAAGTGCTGTTGGGGTGAATTGGCATATTTGGAGTTCTCTGTTTCATATAGCTTCAAGGTGGGTTTGGTGCCAATCTAGAGATGTTGAATGGTGAGACTTGATAGAACTAGGTTCAACCCCTAAGGAGGCGTCAAAGGCATCATTAACTATCCCCTCTTGCACAATGCTTTATGCAGCAGCCTTTTGAGAAGTAAGCAGCATCTGGATTTAATGAACCTTATTTTTAAGACCCCCACACCATCGAAAGAGAATAAGGTAATAGTAGCTAGCCTTGCCACATTTAGTCCAGGTCTTCTGCAAAGTACTCTGGACATATTTACTACATGTAATCCTCCCAGGAACTCAGAGAGGTGACTTATGATTATTCCTGATTTAGAAATGAGGTAACCGAGGCTAGGCAAGTTCAAAGAGCTGCCCAAAGTTGTTCAGCCCAAAAGAGGCAAAATTTCAACTCAGCTCGTTCTGACTGCAAAACCCAAGCTGACAAGCCAGCTGTGTCCTCTCGCCCAGCCCCAGACTCTCCCCCAGGCTTTTGTCCTCAACCCTCTCCCCCGACCCCAACTGGCTGACCCGACCAGCTGACCCGACCCTGTCCCCTGCACTGACCTTGTGCTTCAGCCGGGGCTCCATTCTATGTGCCTCGAGTCCTCCATTTTCAAGTTCAGTTCACACCTTCAGCTCTCCTTGAAGCCGTCTGGAGTGGCCACTGTTATTCTCAACATAGATTGGGACGCAGCAGAGTGGTGGTCAGGAGACTGGGCGCTGGAACGAGTCCACAGTGGTTTATATCCCTGCTCCTGTGTGGCCTTGGCCAAGAGACATAACATCTCTGTTTCCAGTGTCCCTTCTACAAAGTGGCCACAGTAATAAAGTCTGCCTCAGAGAACTGGTATGAGGATTAAATGCTAATACTCACAAAGCACTGGGAACAGTGCCTGGCACATAGTAGGTCCTTTTGCAAGTGTTAGTTGCTGACTGTCATTGTCATCAGCAGCAGCACATTGTCAGCAGCAGCAGCAGCGATGGCGCCCTTCATTCATTTATTATTATCCTGTCTTCTGACCGCAAAGGAAGGACGTGCCAAGACCACCTGCTGCCTCTGAATGCAAACTAGCTCTTTCCTGGCACATAGGAGGGGTTCACAGAAAATGGGCTCTAAGTCCAAGGAGGGCCCCCTGCCAGGAATTGGTGGGAAATGTGACAAGCTCTGCCATCTCCAACATTTAATTTTTTTTCATTTATATAACGAGAGACAGGTGATCATCTTACATAAGGAGAATTAAGTACAGAAAAGACTGAAGTGTTGTAGATCCTAGGTAGTTCAGGAGTGCAGACGTAGACACAAAGAGATGTTGACTTAAGTGCCCCCTCTGTTTAGCATCCATGTGTTTCAACCAACTGGAAGGAAGGAAAGACAGACAGAAGGGGCAGCAACCAAGAGACTCATCTTCAAGTAGAATCCAGCATTTTCGTTCTAGACCATTTGGGGTGGCCCCAGGAACACTGCATCCCTCTCTTAATTGTGGCTGAAATTCTGGAAAATGTGATGCTCGCCCTTATAATCCTGTGGGGTGAAAGTTGTTAAGGACATCTGTTTCCAGCTTCAGCTTCATGCGGAGGAGAATTAGAGTCCTTGTATGTATGTATATTACGTGGCAGTTGCGAAGTTTTCAAACACAGTCCCCGACTGTTAAGAACACTATCACAAAGGCAGCAAAGGCCAGCTCTAACTAAAGCCAGACTCTGCCTAATCCAGGGTCCCCCCCATTCCCTGGTGAGTGCCAGGGACCTGGAGGTGGCCTGGCAGGGGCTGAGGTGACCCTCCTGAAGACACAGGGCCTCACGGAGAAAGGAAAGTCATTTCTCCCGAGGGCTGAAAACGCTCTGAGTGAGTTTGGTTTTCCCCAGCAACAGGTCGTGTAGATCCCAAAATGTCCTTGAGCGTTACAAGCACGTCTCCTCAAAATGCAAATTAAATTATCACCAGCAACCTGCGTTTCCAAGAAAAATCGGCAGTGTCAAGATTGCCTCATGGCAGCTGAAGCACAGTCTAAGATGGAACCATCTTGCAGTAATAAAATACATGCTTTTGTTGTTGTTGTTGTTTAGGCACAAGATCCTCAAGTCCTGGACCAGCTGTCAAAAAACATCACCAGGATGGGGCTGACAAATTTCACCCTCAACTACCTCAGGGTAAGGCCAGTGGGATGATTTTATTCCCTGGTGAGTTTGAAAGGTTCTTTAGAAGCTCTGTGTCTCTTGAACAAAGGAGCTGAGACGCTGTGATTAGCACGATGTGTATGTCTTTAAGACTGCAGGGTATGGATGAGTGTGCTCAGTGGAGGATGTGTTCAATTAGCCAAGCATCAAATTTAGACTTTGTTAGGGTTGATCTTCCTCTGTACATTTATATGATCCTTGAAATTAATTACTAAATGGCTAGCAATAGCCGTCTTAAGATGCTTTGGCACATTTTCCTCCCAGTTACCCCATTTCTAATACGCTTTTGTTGAATGCATGAACTCTGTGTCTCCACCGAGGACCAGTCACCCCTAAGAATCACTGTGCCTCACGAAAGAGTCCCCTGGAGAAACTGAACCCAGAGCTCTAATGCAGATGTTCCTGCAGCTTCATAGGATTTCTCTATATAATCTGTAACCAGTTCTTCTTGTTTGGATATGAAGTCCATTTTATTTTAAAAAGTGAAGTGCTTTAGGCAAAACTCTCTGCCTGTGTAATACAGCCTCCATGCATGCTACACAAGTAGCATAGATCACACATGTTTTTAGCGTGGGACTGCAGTCATGTTGCAGTAGAGGATGTGGTCTCCTTCATAAAGCAAGCATTGTCCTCTAGAATCACGAGAAAGCAGTGGCCACGTTCCACATTCCTTTGCTCTGAGTAGCTGAGTTCCTTCATTGTTCCTTCTCCAGGACCCCCCACCCCATCATAACATTTGTGCTGTTACTTTACCCTTAAGTGCTGGTTTGTGAATTCTGTTTTGTGTCCGTGATCCTTGGTGTACAATCAATTCTGCTTGTGCTGAAAATGTTTTGGCTGGACCTTCCTTGTATGAATTAAGAATGACTTGGGCAAAGGTTTCCAAGCCTTATATGCATTGAAGTTTGCCAGGAACTGAAGATTCAAAGGCAAAAGTCGTGATGTCTGCCAGCAACATAACGCACTCTTACAAAGACCCATTAAGAGAGGGAATTATATTTAAAGTGGTAAATACCATGATTGAAGTTCCAGAATGAATTATGGGCACACAAAGCAGAAGAATCCATCAGAGAAGGTTTCATGGAGGTGATAATGCCTAGATTGTATGTGAAAAAAATAAATGAAAGTAAACTAGAGGCAGGGGTCAGGGAGGACATTTCCATTAGCAAAGGGAAAAGGAGCATGGCTTATGGGCCAGGACTCCAAACAGTTGGATGAATCTGGGACAAGAAGTGAGAGGCCAGGAAAAGAGAGAAGAGTTAGCTGGGAGCCACGTCTTAGAACAACTGACTGGTTGGACTGCTGGGTCAGGGAATGTGCAGCAATGAGGAGCCTCTGAAAGGATTACGTAGAAGGACGACAACATCCCCTTCCTAGTAGAGGGAGAAAAATATTTTTCCAGAGAGCCTGGATATGCCCAAGCCAAAGCAGGCAGGCGACCAAGACAGGGGTCAGCTTCGGTCCTACCACGTCCCCCACAGCCCGCCATATTGGCAGCCTGAGCCAGGCAGGTGCCCTCCAAGAAAGAGCCCCGGGCCGCTGCGCAGAGGGAAACGTGTGACCGTGGTCTGTTCAGAAGCTGGGGGGACAGGCTGCACCCCGCAGAGTCACTGGGGCTTGCTTTCCAGACCCTGCATGCAGAGCTGGCCTGTGGGGCTGCTGACACCATGGGGATGGTAGCCAAGGAAGTGAGGTGTGTTGCGTCACAGGAGTTGAGAAGGCTGCTCTGTGCTGCCGGCATTTCATCTTGTCAGGGACTGCGAGTGGTTTCCTGCAAAGCAGTGGAGGTGCTCTCCTCAAGCACATAACGTAGTTCCAGACTGTGTGTGCTCAGCTGACCCCCTAGGAAAGGGGACTTTGGACCCAGACATGGTCACTGACCTTCTGCTGAGTCTTTGCTGTGTCTTTTAGCTGCATTTAAGGTAGAGTAACAAATGCTGACTTTCTTTCTTCTTCACCCCTTCCCCCGCCCTTCTGGTTGTCATCAGTAGAATGATGACCTTGACCCTGAGGCCCACCAGACCGCGACGCTCCATGTCCTGCAGTCCTCTGGTTTGACCCATGAAGACAGAGGGTCGTACCTGCAAAGGGGAAAGAATGGCGCCAGCCCCTTTCTAGACAAGGGTGCGAGGCACACTGAGGGGGTCACTTGACACAGCACAGAGCCTCAAGGCTGCTGCTTCCACGTGGGGCATGCCATGTTCCAGGCCCTGTGCTGGTGCCCTGACCAGCCAGTGCCCAGGGCAGCCTTTGCCCGAGCCCCGTGCTCAGGGCAGGAGGTCAGTGGCCTCCCAGCTTTCTGTTAGCAGGGGCGTCAAGGCTTAAATGCAGGCCACCTGGCCCCGTGTGCAAACAGCCATCTTTCTGTGAAGAATGTAGAAAGACGACTCTGATAGGACTAAATCATGTCTTTCCTGCCTGGAAGTGGGAGGAAATTTAGCATCTACCACTGGTCCATTGTTCACTTTGCTAAAAATAATATTAGCCCCCTGTAAGGTCTAGCATGAGGATTATGTGCGGCAATCCCTGTAAAGGTCCTCAGAACAGAAGTGCCCAACAAGTGTTCATGTCCTAATTATTGAGCACCTGCTGTGTACCCACCTGTTGGAGCCACTGAGAGCAACATGGCGTCGGGCTCTCTTCTCTCACTCTGGATCCACCCAATGTGACTGTATTTTCCCAGTTCATGCATCCTGGATCAAAGGCTATTTGCCTTTCCTACCTCCAGTCCTTCTATTATTCACGCACTTGGTGGATTCTGGATGCTATTAGATTACTGAGTCCACTCATCTTCTATCGCGTCTACTGCCAGTGCTTCTCCATGGAGATATGAACTCCATACTAAGGTAGCACTTTAGGCCGGTGGGTGGGGCCGGCTACCTGTCCAGGTGTGCTGCCTTGGGGGACGGATGTGCAAGCCCATGAAAGCCAGGGGAAGAATCCTTGGGGCCCAGAGAGGGCCTGGGGGAGAACCTGTACTTCTCAGCAACAACTCCCTGGGAAGCCGTGGTCACTCAGTCATAATGGAGCAGAATCTGAAACTCAGGGCCCAATATGGGCCCTGGCCTGGTGCGTGGTCACTGAGACTAGCCAGCATCGCCTCTTCGCCTTGCAGCTGAGCTAGAAGAGGGCCCTGGGACCCTTACCCTATCTTTGCCAAGCAGCTGAGCAGAAGCCACACGCGTTCACTGACAAAATCACGCCAACTCCTGAGTGCCCCCATCCTTCTGCAGCCTTAGTCTAATGCCCCAGAAGGTCATCTCAAGTACAGTTTAAGTAGAATTCCTGGGGAGCTTTAGTAGCCACGTCCAGGTCAGAAGAGGTCAGGCCGGTAGAGGGACCAGTGTCAATCACAGGTGTTGCAAATCAGTAGATTTTTATAAGTTGATGCACCTGCTTTGGAAAGGTGGCTGGAGATTTTAAGTACTCCTGAAATTTCAACAGTCTGTGTCTTCCATGCAGCCAAATTGAGCAGGACAGAAAGGAAGCTATTAGTCACCTCGCTCCATCAAGACAAGTTCATTTCTTCCTGTGGATGCAGGGGCTGCGGCCACTGCACAGGGAGGAGCAGTGGGTCTGGTAGCTGGAGGAGGGAGGCGCCTCGGAGCTTGTGAACACAGACCAAGGCGGTCTCGGCCGCTCTCCTGGCAGCACTTGGAGGGGGTGCCTGTGACCTGATGATTTTGAGGTGATAACGTAACAGCTGTTGCCTTTTGGTTTGTGATGTCAAATTGCCTGCCGCTCCCTCCCATTGCCTCTCAGCACAAGGTGGAGGAGTCTGCTTTGGGGCGTGAAGGCCCAGTCACGGTCCCAAGGGATCTGAGGATGAAGTTGTGAAACGGAGGTGAACATCTGCTGAGGGGCCCTCTCACTTCCCCTGGAGGTGGCCCGAGCGCTGACTCAGGATCTCTGGACGGCTACCTAGATGGGGCTGGGCCTGTGGGCTGAGGAAGCATTGCTGTGGTGATTAGGCGTTTCCAGAAACTCATGTGTTTCTCGGCGTGTCCACCATCTCCCAAGGAGGGACACACTTCCTAACCGGGGTGATGGCACCCCTTGTTCAGTGCATCTTGGCAGAGAGCTGGAGACCAGACTGGGGAGGAGGAGCTAGGAACTCTGAAATGTGTCCTTTGTCTGGGGAGCAGTCCCCTGGCATATCAAGAGGAAATCCAGCTCAGAGACCCACAAAGGCAGGGTGCACTTAGGGAGTCAGGGTGCAGTTAGGAAGGCGGGGTGCACATAGGAAGGTATAAGCATCCTTGTGAGTGAGACCCAGCAGTGGATCCTCGTTACTTCCCGCTGGCCCCTTTCCGCCCCAGTACTCATTTCACAAGCCTGTAGACCTTCTCATGCTAGACCTCTGCCCCCTTCCTGGAGAGCACCCCTAGTGGGAGCGAAAGAGAAGCCGCCATGAGGTAGGAGAGACCTCTGGCCCAGGCGCGGTGATAAGCATGATGGCCGTCATCTCTGGAGCATCTACTATGTGTCAGGCACTAAAGGGTGGGCCGGCGTGCACACCAGTGGACAAGGCGCGTCCCTGTGCCCAGGGTGCTAGAAGCTGTTACAGGTAGGTCTGCTTCCAGTTCACCCTGCGCAACCTCAGCTGGGACCTCCGCTCACCCCAGAACACTCCCCGCTCCTTGTGACGCTGAGCATGCCCTGTCATTGCTAGTCTCGGCAGATGAGTCACTGGGCCAGTCTCCTGTGCACTTGCTGCTCCACTGTGTCCTCTCACCCCAGCATTCAAGGCCTTCCGTGGCCTGGCCTCTGCCGCCCCCAGTCTCATCCTGCATCCCTTCCCACCCATAGCCACACAAACCACCATGTTTCCTGAATGGGTCCTGCTCTCTTGTCTCTGAGTCTTGGCAGGGTATGGCTCCCTGACTGGATCCCTGTCCCCCACCCTCTTCTTCCCATCCCACTTCCCATCCTCTCTCCACCCTTCAAGATTCACTTGCCCATCACCTCCTTCGATTCTCAGAGCTGTCAGCTGGGGTAGATGCCCCTGGAGATCCCTAAATGTGGTCCCCGCTTAGCTCTGGCAGATACTGGGTGAGAACTGTCCCTTCAGAAGGAGGGTGAGCCTGTACCCCAAACCATATGAGGCGTTGTGAATCAGAGTTATCTCAACATTTTTATTTTTAAAAAAGATTTATGCATATAAGAGCTGGGGTACAGGCCAGAGTCGTGGGAGGTGAGAGGATTCACCAGAGAATTCCCCTCTCTTAGGGTAGCAGAACAGGCAGATGGACTGAAACACACCGCTGAGGGGAGCAGAGGCAGGAGAGGTCTGCTGCGCCATGTGGGTCTCCTCTCTGGCCAGGGATCAAACTCGCACCGCTGTGCCGTGGATGCTACACAGTGCGGTGCTCAACCCGCCGTGCCACCAGGGGGGCCCACCTCAATATATTTTTTTTTTTAAACATCACTCTGTCACCTGCCTGCTCTCCTAGGTTCAGAGCAACCTGAAGACAGTTGACAAGTTTGTCCTTCTAGAGCCTCACAGGCCTCGGGCACAGCAAGCGCCGGGTAGACGTCTCCTGGTGGGTTGTGGTGATGGCGTCTGGGATGTAGAAGGCTAGGTTTGAAGTAACTGAGCCACACGCACGCTCACACAGGCACATGCAGAGTGAATCTGATCGATTCACTCCTCCAAGGAGTCACTGACAGCGAGGGAAAAGTTGTATTTTTACTCTCTAAGTCACCACCTAGGTTTCAGCATGAAATCAAAGGAACGGAAGAGGGCACCCATAGATGACATGCAGGAGTCACAACACGAGCCTCCAGGTCTCGCGGGCGTGCTGACCCCCACCTTAGATGCTCCAAGCCCCAGTGTCAAGTCAAGCTCTCGCTTCACTGCTTGTACTTACTCTGAATCGGTACGTAATTTTGCTCTGAATATCTTTATGCCCTTTCCATTGTTTTGGAAGTGTGTTCCTTCATACCTGGAGGAAACTTTTCTCTTTTTTTAAAGATTTTATTTATTTTTAAATAAAACCTTTTTCTTTAAGGCTTTATTTATTTATGCACACAAGAGCTGGGGTATAGGCCAGAGTCGTGGGAGGTGAGACTATTCACCAGAGACAGACTGGGGAGCAGAATAGGCAGCTGTGCTAAAACACACTGCTGAGGGGAGAGGCAATGAGGCAGGAGTGGTCTGCTGTGCCATGTGGGTCCCCTCCCTGGCCGGAGATTGAACTCATGCTGCAGTGGCTGCAGATGCTTCATAGTGCATTAACCCCTTGCACCACCAGAAAGGCCCCAAGGAAAGTTTTCTTAATGAGTGATTATTTCTGTCTATTTTCTTTGACTAGATTTTCTTGATGCTGCAATACATAAAGTTTTTCCTAAGTACTATGCTTAAGGTGACTTTAAGCATCTTATTATCTTTTATCCCCACCAAAAGATATTTTCTTTGTGTTTCCTCTTGATCCGTCGTACGCATAATTTCTGCATAAATGTAATCAGTAGACATATGATTTCTTAATGCTATTGGGTAAACACTTCTGAGTGTTTCTACATAGTCATCATGTTAACCATCTATAATAGCTGCCAATATTCCAGTGTGGTGCTGGATTGTGTTTATTTAATCACTCTTCTAAATGTGGAGCGCTGAAGTCATGTTTGAGTTGCTATTGTCATTAATACCATTTCTTGGAGCAGCTTTGTCCAATCTACTCCAGGCAATGGGTGCTGTGAGGAGAGGCTGAGTTGAGGAAGTCATGTGGGGAGAAAAGGACTTGTGCTTTGAACTCAAAGAAATATGGGTTAAATCCTAACCCCTTTCCTGCCTCTAACAGCCACGAGCAAGTTACCTATGTTCTCTGAACCCCACTTCCCTCACCAAAAAATTGAGAAAAATAGAGAGCCTCCCTGGTGGTGCAAGGAATCCAGTCTCAGCACTATGATGCAATCTGCAGCCACAGCAGCACAAGTTCGATCCCCGCCCAGGGAGGGGACCCACATGGCACAGCGGACCTCTCCTGTCTCCCCGCTGCTCCCCTCAGCTGTGTATCTCATTCCATCTGCCTATTCTGCTCCCCACTCTGTCTGGTGAATCCTCTCACCTCCCACGCTTCTGGCCTGTACCCCAGCTCTTGTATGCATAAATAAATATTTTTTTAAAAAAATAGAGGAAAATAACGTTCACAGGTTGGCGCGCAGGTAAGCTTTGTAAGCTTAGACGAGTTACAATTTCTAAGATACTGGCCCACAACAGGAGCTACAGGGATAGCTGTCCGGGGGCTGAGAGTAAGCCACCGGCTCAGATTTCACTTTTCCGGCTTACTTGAGGTGGTGCTGAGAAGCTGGCTCAGTCCTCCGCAGTCCTCTTCCATGGGGGGTTCTCTGCAGTGTGCGGTGAGAACTGCGTCACAGGGCAGCGTTAGAACGATGACGTGAGTGGGGAGCACACTGCATTTGCAGTCGCTAAGCCAGGACGCCATGTCAGGCCACCTATTAATCATCTTCCTGACGCTGGACCTCACCTTGCATTCCACACGGAGATTCTGAAGCCGGATGATAGACCAGAATAAAGGGGGAAACTGATTAACGATCGATGCCAAGGACGGCAGAAGGGAGGCTGGGAGGTGCACGGATACGATGCCCCTTCCCCTCGCAAGTGTCCTCCTCGGGCCTGACCAGTATAGGGGCTCCCACTTCCTGGAAACTCCTGTGCGTAAGTAAGTCTGACTGTTCAGGGAGCGGGCTCATCGACTAGGCACGAGGCATTTAGATGTCACATTAGTGTTTTTTCTTAATCCTGTAACTTTAATTTCCCAAGCGAATGAAGATTTGTGTTGTTGTTATTATTATTATACTTTAAAGAACATTGGTCCCTGCAGTGCTTTCTGCTGATAGCTGAGGAGCAGAATCTAAAGCTTTGAGGAACTCAGCAGACAACTTTGGAAAAAGACCCCCCCTCCCCAAACACACAGACACACACACAGTGACACGAAGTGGCCCCTAAGATGGGGCGTGGGGACAGTCAGAGTTTGGATCCTGCCAGGGGGGTGGGTTCATATTTGTAAGACTCCGACCGCTAACCAAGATACTCGCCTGGGCTCGCAGCGCCCCCTCCTCTACACGCTCCGTCTGCGCTCAGGAGGGCTGCGCTGACCTGGCCAGCGAGCGCCTGTGACAGGCGGCGGGGTCTGGGCAGCCCCCACAGGCCACACGTTCCCAACGACGGGCGGCGGACCCCTATGGCGCACGGAGGTTCGGGAAGGCTCCGGGAGCCCACCAAGAAGTGTCCATGCGCCGCGCACGGTGGACGCTCGCAGACTCCAGCCTGAGCGCACTGCGGGCCGCTGCGCTTGGCAAGCCTGTCAGCAGAGCCCAGTCCGAAGGTGCCAGAAGAACTTTAAACCACGGGCATCAGCCCCCCAGGGCGCCCTGTCTGCCCCCGGACTCCTGGGCATGGCGCAGCTGGGCCCCAGGCTCCCGGGCCAGCAGCCACGAATCAGGGCTGGAACAGCAGTCACGGGCCTTTGGAGAACACCGCCTGGAGCATGGCGACGTGAGTGGGATTCAGAGCTGAGCTCCGGCGTACGGGGACTTCCCAGTCCCACTAGCTATGGAGGGATCTTTTAGGTCCTCAACAAAGCAATAAGACAGCTATCGGGCCTCCCTGGGGGCGCAGAGGGTTGAGCGCCTCACTGTGACGTATCCACAGCACAGCGAGTTCGAACCCCGGCCAGGGAGGGGACCCACGTGGCGCAGCAGATCTCCCCTGCCTCCCCGCTGCTCCCCTCAGCAGTGTGCTTCAGTTCATCTGCCTGTTCTGCTCCCCGCTCTGTCTCTGGTGAATCCTCTCACCCCCTGTGCTTCTAGCCTGTACCCCAGCTCTTGTATGCAAAAACAAAATACATATAGAGAGAGAGTGAGAGAGAGAAAGCTATCATCCTCCTCCCTCCACAAGCAAAACCAGCCCTTGCCCGAGGTCACGAAGAGAGCAGTGCAGCAGCGCTGTCCTGGGGCCGCACCTGGCCGCTCCCCAGGTCCACTACACTGTCATCCAGCGAGAGTGGGCCGGTGTGGGCGGGCGGAGACAGTGCCTTAGAATGGAGGGAACAAAACTGCGAGGTCTTCTGAGCTTCCTACTCCTCCCTTCAAGAAAGGCTCCATCTGAGTGGAGACGGGTCGGCCCCGCTGAGCCCTAGGCCTGTGCCACACACAGAATGATTAAAACTCGGAGTGCCCGAAAGGCACTTTTAATTGCATCTGGAAATAGAAAAGTAGTGCGTGTGAGGACGGAAGAGGGAATGAAAACAGTTAACTCTTAAGGAGTTAAAATGCACGTCCCCTGCAGACATCCCAATATCTCTAAAAGCCCGATTTGTAAAGTCAAACCGAAAGCGTGGCTAGTGGAAAATGAAAGAAAAAAATCACACTCACTCACCCTCACGCACACCTCCCCACGCCCGCCGTCTGCAGGCAGAGCGGCCCTGGCTGAGCGCAGTCAGAGCCTCCGATGCTTCTAAAATTCTCGTCCTTTCAAGTACAAACAGGGCCTGGATTAAAGAAAGTAATTTCCCAGTCTTGGGCACTGAAGAAAGAGAAAGAAATTGTTGTTTAACAAGACACTGAAAATCAAGGAAGGTGGCGAGGTAGCTATTGGCGTCTGGGAGGCGGAAAACTGAGGGATGGACGCTAAGGACAGGAGGGGCCCCAGGCTTAGCCTCCTGCAAAATAGCCTCCTAATGTCTACAGGAGGGGGGGTGGGTCCGGAAAATGCTGGGAAGACCCTAGGAGAGAGCTGTGTGGACTTGTCTTCATCTGGTGGCCTAGGCAGGGAAGTTGCCTGGAATAGGAGGGGTCCCGTCCCCCGGCCGTGTGGTCCTGTGCCCTCCGACTTCACGCCAGCACTGTCCTCCTACCCACGGAAGCCTCATCCTTTAAAGACTGGGACTGCATAGACTGTGGCTTCATCTTCGGTCTCTAGCAGAGTCCAGGAACCCAGTGGGAAAGTGGACAGACAGCTGCAAGTCCCCGGTCTTGACCTACATGGTGTCTGTGAATGTCACCGCCATTAAGAGAAAATAAATAGAATTTAAAGTGCCTGCCACATACCTCCCCGAGGGGAGGAACGACAGAGAACCTGAACTGTTGGGTACCTCTATGGGCAAGCCACAAATTTGGTTTCATCTGATCTTCACAACACGTTGGTGGTGTGAGGTGGGTGTTAATGGCCTCGTGTTACAGAAGATGAAGAAACTGAGGTTCATAAAGTTATGGGGCTCATTTCCAAGCTGTGACTGAACCCCTGTGAGCCTGATTCCCCGACCGCTCTGTCATGCTGCAGAAGTGTCACCTCTTAGCCAGAGGTGGCTGGAGGAGCTTCCATAGCTCCGTCATTGTCCCTGATTCTATGCTGTTTTGCCACATGCAACAGGTGCAGGTATCAACAGGTGCAATGGATGGAGAACACTGACTAGTTCAACAGAATGGGGCGAAGGCCCTGTCTCCTCCCCATAATCTCTCACATTCCAGGCTCTCAGAGGCCAGAAAATGACTCATCGTGCAGACTTATATTCTACCGCTACACCCAACTACTATACCCAGTGCCTGGAGGTGTGTTTTAAAAGCATAGACCAGCCCTGTCAGTGCTCCACACCATTTCCAGACCCTCTCTGCACCACACTCCCCACCATAGTGGCCACTTCTTTGTTCTGGGGCATGGGGGGTCCTTTTCTAAAGTTATCTGCCCAATTCTTCAAAGCCCTGGATCCTACTCCTTAGCTTTCAGTAGAAGCCACTGCAGGGACCAATGTTCTTTGTAGTGTAACAATAATAACAATAATCTTCATTCGCTTGGGAAATTATGATATACAACGAAAGGGTTATATAACTGATGATTTGCGGGATAATTCAACTGATGGAGATGCTGCATGGAAGCAAGACAGGTGATGAAATATGATGGGAAAGAACGGAGACAGGGAGGTCAACTCAGATAGGTTCACAGGAAAGACCTTTGGGAGAAGGTGGTGTGACCTGGACCTGAATAATAAAAGCCGCCAAGCAAAAATCTGGCCAGAGAGCCCCAGGCAGTGGGGATGTTGATGTGATGGTGGTGGTGATCATGACAATGCAGTTGCAACTATTTCTTGAGCTCTTATGATATGGCAGGTTTTATTTTAAGCACTTTACCAGGACCATTTCATTTAACCCAACCACTCATTGAGGTAAGGAACTATTTCTTTCCATTTTATTGATGAGAAATCAGGTCACTGAAAGAGTAGCATTGGGAGTAGATCAAAGAAGATTTTCTCCCTTTCTTTCCCAACACTGTCCTTGGGTTCTTCTTGTGTTTTACCTGTTCAGGTGCTTTACCTGGGTGTCTGTCATATAGCTGAACAATTTTACCATGACTGGAAAAATGAATGTTTTTGTGATGTAAACAAAACAACAAGCTAGGAGTCCCATCATTTGGATGTCATCTCTGAACTTGGGGACCATGGGTCTCACACTAATCGATGGGAGGCAGAAAGGACAAGTGTTTGCTTTGGAGAGAAAAAGTGAAATGTATTCTTATGAGTGAGCAGTGAGTCTTGTGCTTTGTCAGTTTCCCCAACACAAATTGTGTTGCATTGACTAACTCTGGCTTGCAATGAAAAGGAGAAATAGTTCTGTCAGTTGGGGTGAAGGGTGGGCTAACACTGACCTCAAATGTTAAAGAACACATAAAGCCACTTATACTAAAGTCCTTCCCAAGCAGTAAGGTTTTCTTGCAAAAACAGGCACCCCTCCTTGCAATCTAAACACGTCAGTGGCCAAGCTCTTGCTACCCAAGAAATTTTATTTATTTTTTAAAGATTTATTTATGCATACAAGAGCTGGGGTACAGGCCAGAGGTGTCGGGGGCTGAGAGCATTCACCAGAGGCAGAGTGGGGAGCAGAGCAGGCAGATCAGCTGAAATACACTGTTGAGGGGAGCAGCAGGCAAGGCAGGGGAGGTTTGCTGCGCCATGTGGGTCCCCTCCCTGGCCGGGGATCGAACTCGCACTGCTGTGCCGCAGATGCTTCACAGTGCGGCACTCAGCTTGTTACGCCACCAGGGAAGCTCTACCCAGTACATTTTAAATAAAATCTTAAATAAATCCTTTGTTATCCAATTCAAGCTACTCACCATCCCAAAGTAAGGGACCAACTTGCTTCACAGACATCAGTATCCTCATTATTCCAGTGCACATTTTGAATTCTCACTCTTCGTGTCTGGAAGCCATGTAGATTTGGATGGCAAGAAATGATTGGACTAATACCTAGATTATGGTCATTTTCATCTTATAGTTTAACTTATGCAGGAGAGAATAATTGGGGGACAAATAGTATGCAATTGCCGTTTTTTGCCGGTCAAACACTGTCATGTATTGGCTATTTCACATGGTTCAATCAAATATTTAAGGAGGAAGGACTGCAACATCCATGACACACAGTCACGGGACTCTGTGACTTTCTCTTTCCCACCATCCTCCTCATACCATCAGTTCCTATTTAGCATCATAATAGTAAGTGCAACAGCCATTCATGACCCAGTGACTCTGCCAGGCACTGCAGGTCACTTCATTAACCCTCATCATCTCATTAAAAACTTAATTATTTATATTTGAATAGATAACTTATCCATAATGGTGCAAAATTCAAAAAGTGCAAAACCTTTAAAATGTGTCTTTCACAACTAATCCTCATCCACTCTGTTCCTCTCCTTGGAGGCATGCAACTCTGCCAGCTTCTTGCATTTCCTCTGGGGATGGTCTGTGCATAGAGAAGCATATATTGCTTCAGACACATTCACGCAGGCACACACACAGCCAGGCACACATAAACAGACACACACACAAACGCTGACACCCTGTTCATCCAGTGCTGTGTTCAGCAGAGATATATCCTAAAGAGATACCTCGCTCTAGAAATACACCCCGTCATTTGTCTTGCCAGAGCTTTACTAGTGGACTTTTAGGTCTTTTCTAGGTCTAATTTTTTATAGTATTAACAATGATGTGCAAATACCTTTTTGGGGGGAATATTTATTTATTTATGCACACGAGAGCTGGGGTACAGGCCAGAGTCGCGGGAGGGGAGAGGATTCACCAGAGACAGAGTGGGGAGCAGAACAGGCAGATGGACTGAGATACACTGCTGAGGGGTACAGCGGGTGAGGCAGGTGAAGTCTGCTGCGCCATGTGGGTCAGCTCCTTGGCCGGGGATGGAACTCTTGCTGCAGTGGCTGAGGACAGCTTCAGAGTGCTCTGCTCAACCCCTTGCACCACCAGGGAGGCCTGTGTGCAAATACCTTTTCATATTCAATTTGCACAGGAATAACTGAGAAACTAAGTTTGCTGGAGACATTCCTGGAAGGACAGTTGCCAGGTCAAAAGACACATTTGTTGTAATATTGGTAGAAACTGTTGAGGCGCCCGACACAGAGGCTGAACTAAGTTTTACTTGCCCCGGTAGCTCATAAAATCACTATTTTCTAGTCTCCAACAACCAAAGGTTATCAAATTTTTCTTCTATTTTCCAATACTATATGTGAAAAATGGTATCTCATTTTCATTGTAATATGCATTTCTCTTATTACAAGAGAGATTTATTATCTTCTCATGTACTTAAGAGCCATTTGCCTTTCCTTCCTTGTGAATTATTTGTTCATGTATTTACCCATTTTCCTATTGGCTTGCTCTTTTCTTATAGGTGTTAAGGCTTTACATTTTAAAGCTGCATGTACTATGCTGTGATATAATTGAAATCACAAGTCTGGGCCTTGTTTTTAAACTTAGTATAAGCTTCTTTGATCAATTGAATTTTGTTTTGGCTTTTGTTTTTCGTATGTGTTAAATAAAACACCATTTCCCTCACGTTTTTGGTTTATATTTATATTAGTCCTCTTTGAGATATTAATAATACATTCTTTAATATTTTCTAATGCCACCAGTAAAATTCAAGAGTTTTTAAATATTTAAGTAATTGATCTAAATGGAATTTGGAGGGTATAAAGCATGAGGATCCTCTTTAATTAACCAATTATCCAAAGACCAATTTTTTAGAATTTTGGCACATTCTAAACTAATATCTAAAGTCCTTAAATATTTTAAACTATTTCTGGATGCTAATTCCTGGTCTGTTAATTTGCTTTTATATTCTTAGTCCAGCTCCATTCTTTAAAAATTGTTGTTGCTTTAGTATCCAGCACAACTGGAATTATATCATTAATCTTTTTGTTAGTTTTCTTAAATTTTTTCTTATTTTTTATCAAAACTTTAAAATTAGATTATCTAGTTTAAAAATAAATGTATCGGTATTCTGTTAGAATCCTTTTAAATTTACAAATTCACATTGAGGGGCTTGATTGATGACTTTTGATCTTTCCATGCAAATCCTAGGATAGCCTGATACAGTAGTCCTTTCATGGCTTGTGGTAAGATTTGGAGGTTTTTCTTTGTATGTTTATATTGGGCATGCATGCGTATGTATGCGTGTGTGGTTTTGTAGCTATAGAGAGGTATATATTCCATTTCTTGATGACTCTGCATCTAATCTAATTTTGTTTATAATCATAAATATAGTATTTTTCTCCATTTTATAGTTTAATTGGTTTTATTTGTATTTATGAAAGTTATTGATTGCTATATATTAATATTATTCCCAGGCACCTTGTAAAATGTTCTTGATATTTATAAAAACTTGTTTTTCCACTTGGCTTGTCCTCTTGAGTTCCAGCTAAGCTACTATGTCGTTTTCAATTTTTCTAATTTCTTTCTTTTGTCTAATTATAATGCTTAATACCATCAGAAAAGTGTTAAATAATAGTGAAAATAGTTAACATCCTAATCTTTTGTCTGATTTTAATGGGAATGCGTCTAGATTTTTTCATTAAGCAGAATGATGGCATGCGATTTCAGATAGACACATTTCTCATGTTAAGGTAATATCTATTCTTATTTTATTAAGAGCTATTTAAGTTAAAAATGAATATTACATTCTACCCAGTGTATTTCTGATGCCCAAGGAAATGGTACTTTTCTCTTTTCATTAATATGATTAAGAATATTAATAAGAATAATTGACTCTTCTAGTCCTTGACCAACCTAGAACTCAGTGTTATTAGTATTTTCACCTCAAAGTTAAGAAATTCACATTTGGGCATCCCTGGTGGTCTAGGGGATAAGTTTCAGCACTATCAGTGCAAGAGCCTGAGTTCGATCCCCAACTAGGGAAGGAACCCACATGGTGCAGCAGACCTCTCCTGCCTCACCCGCTGCACCCCTCAGCAGTGTATCTCAGTCTATCTGCCTGTGCTGCTCCCCACTCTGTCTCTGGTGAATTCTCTCACTCCATGCTACTCTGGCCTATACCCAAGTTCTCCTACACAATAATAAATAAATAATGTCTTAAAAAGAAAACTAACATTCACAGAGGTTCAGTAACTAGAATAAGATCAGACAACCAATCAGTGGTAGAATTAAGCTGGGGTCCAGGTTGATTTCATGCTTATAAACACTCTATAAAAACTTTATATTAATATATTTCTTAATAAAAACTCATCATTTCTGTCCTGGAACAAATCCCACTTTTTCAGTGTATATCACACTTAAGCATATATCACATTTAGCGTGTTACTGTTTCCATGTGATATTTATTTCTAATTTTTGCCTCAGCGTTCAAAGGAAGAACCTAGTTAAAATTATTTTTATAATGTCTTATCTGTCTTGAGACTTAGTGGTGACCCAACCTCATGAATATTTTGGAAGCATTTTTTTTTTCTTTTTCCAGATTTGCGTGTTATTGAAGTTATTTGTCTTTTAGAAGTTTTGTAGAATCCCCTATGAAACTAACTCAGCCTAACCCCACTGTGAAACCATCAGGACCTGGGATTTTGGGGTGTGTGTGTGTGTGTGTGTGTGTGTGTGTGAAGAGGAGCGTTCTGATAAATTTTATTATTTGTTCTGGACAATTAGTCTATTTAGATGACCCTGTCATCAAAATAGTTGGATATATAGGTGATATCTGTAGACATAGAATTGCAATCACAGTAAATTCCAGGATACAAAGGCACATGTTACATGAAAGAAAGTAAAAGTTGTGGAGGATGGAGGTGAAAGGGCAGTGAAGGAAACATCCCTTCAAAACGAATGCAGGTCCAGTGGAGGCAGGGGAGCGCCCATGGGTACAAGGAAATGAAAGAAAGTCAACCGGACTGGAACCCAAACAGCAAGATGGAGACCTTGGTTCAACCTGAGCTGGGTCCATATAAGGCTGAAAACTTACTCTCCTTAAACTATAAAAATACAGTAGTGTTTTAATTATTATGGCTTTGTAGTATAATTTGAAGTCTGGCAGTATGAACTCCATTCACCTTCTTTTTTCATAGCTTTGTCTATGAAGGAAGAAATCAAACATTGTACAAAAATCAACAATGATGTAATACATATATTATTATATATATTTATATATTGATATAAATAAATATATAATATATAAATAAATATATTTATTTTTTAAAAAAGAATATAATTGTGGTTTCCAGAAGGGATGGGGGGAGGGAGGTAGATAAATAGGAACAGGGTGGGGAGGCTCAACTTGATGGTGAAGATGGACACTAGACTTCTGCTGGTGAACATAATGTAGTGTGGACAGATGTTGATTTATAACACTGTGAACCCAAAGCCTTTATCTTATAAACCAATGTTACTTCAAAAGTTGTTTTTTTTTTAATTTGCCTTAAAGCAATGGAAAACCATTGAAAGGAAAAAAATTTAGACAAGTGGGTACGTTTGAAGGATTTAGGAAATATGGTGATTTGGTGATTGGGTTGGATAAGGAGCATGAGAGATGGAACTTTCAACTCCATCTCCTTGTGTTTAGGTGAATGCTGGTCCTCATCCCTGAGGAGGGACAGGACATTTCTGTGGAGGGTGGGGATGGGGTGGTTAAGTGTAGGGAGATGTTGAGTCATTTTTTTTTTTATTGTTTGACTACTTTTGGACATGCACTGAAGGCCGTTGAGATGTGTAGAGTTATTTAAAAGGTAGTTGGGTATAAGCTGAGACTCTTCCTATTATATGTTAATTAAACCATGAGGATTATTATAAAGGACGAAAACCAGGAAGAAAAGTAGTAAGTGGGGGGTGGGGAGAGAGTCGGGGACACAGCTTCCGTCCTGCAAGAGTGTCAATTCTGGGACCAGCCATCAGTCGAACATCTTCTTTTGTCCCCCATTGAGATTCCTCGGCAGGGCTTCTGTGGACCCTAAAAGAACGACATGCAGATCTTCTGAAGAACAGCCCTGACTTGAGGCTTTTGAGGACTCTGTGGTGTTCAGGGTCAGGTGTCCAGGGTCAGGTCTAAAATGAGGTGACTGCCTGCTAGTCTATCTCTTAGATCATGTCACAATCTGAGTGGGTGTTTTTAAATGTTTTTAATAACATTGTGGTTTGCAGTTTGGCACGTGCATCCAAAGAGCCTCTTGAAACATGACACAGGTTGTTTGTTTTATTTTTTTTTTAAGATTTTTATTTATTTATCATACAAGAGCTGGAGTACAGGCCAGAGGCATGGAGGGTGAGAGGATTCACCAGAGATAGAGTGGGGAAAGAACAGGCAGATTGACTGAAACACACTGCTGAGGGGAGTAGCAGGGAGACAGGAGAGGTCTGCTGCACCATGTGGATCAGCAACCTGGCCGGGGATCGAACTCATGCTGCAGTGGCTGCAAAATCCCCACAGTGAGGCGCTCAACCCCTTGCACCACCAGGGAGACCCTGTGGTGTTCTTTTTTTTTTAAAATACAAAATATTCTCATATTGAGAGACACGTGTGGAAGCCAATGTCTGGATCCTGAGCGAGATTGTCTGCTTTTAAAATTTCTGCAATTTTTTTATAAAAGAGGAGTGGCCGCTTGGGCCTATGCAAACATCCTTACTCTTCTGTCCCTTTCTGTAATAAACCTACTCTTTTAAATATAAAAAAATAAAGGGGAGTGTTGCTACCATTTTAATGTGACTCTCCAGGATAATATTTGGGACCAATAATATTAATAGAGAGTTGTTTTTTAAATCTATTTAATGAAGGTTAAGTTAGGTTTTCTGGATATAGAGTTATCCAAGAAACTCTGGAATCTCCCACCCTCAAATTTGAACTGAAGTAATGTTAGGTTATTCCTTCCTTCTCAAAAATGGGCAGAAGGCTGTCTTTATTAAGTGTAACTACATGTTGACAAGAAGATGGCCTCGTTTCAGTAAAAGTGGTTACAACCACATTCGCTGTAACTATATTTACATGTTGATTCAACTTTTAACTACACATGTTCACTTAGGTTTTCTCTTATTAGAGGCCTTTCACCCCTTCAAAAACCATTATTTCCTTATTAATTTCCCAGTGGCTTTAGGCAATTGCTAGCTGCAGCGATGACGCTGTGAATAAACAGTCTTTATTGTCCATGCTTTTATGATGGAGAAAAATACTTCTGATATACTTAAAATGCTGATGACTAGATGAACTCAAAGGAATAGTCATTAAGTTTGATAATACGCAGAGCAATCGCTTACTGAGTGCGTCCACTGTGCCCCAGAGCCTGGGGATTATAACAATGAAGATGTGTCACTTGCGCTCACCAAGCTGGGCCATAATAACCAAAATACACTGATCACTCACTAAGGGCCAGCCTCCATCGCTCTCATTGTTCCAGGGCAACCCTAATATAAAATGGGTTTCCCTTACTGGGTCCTCACCCGCACCCTCAGAAGACTCTTATAATAAGCCCCAACTGCAGGCACATGCAACGAAAGTTATTAAAGGGTTTTATTTTACAAAAGAAGGGGAATAAAGTGAAATAACACCAAAGGAAGAGAAGGATACAAATCTGTAAATATCCCACCAGATTTTCCGAGCTGGAATGCAATGGCGCGTTGAGAGCTGGCTCCAAGTCAAGTGAGATGGCTTCCCAGGAAGAGAGAAAGAGCCCAAGGCTCACCTCTCTGGTTTTATAGCCAGCCTGGCTGCTTCACTCCACCCTCAGGTCCCAGTGATCCGCTCTTCGATAATCATCTTGTCGGATTTATGGTTCTGGAACACTGGTGGTCTGGAGTGGGGGTTGGAGTCCACACACCCATCTGTGTCATCCATTCAGGACTACCCTTCCCCCTAACATCACCACAAATGCTGATGGAGCGCCCATTGGGTGCAGGGGACCATGTTAGTGCTGGAAATAGAGAGACAAGCAGCAAACGTTACATTACTGGTCTCAGACACTTGTGATCGGGTGGAAAGGCACTTACCAATTAATTGCTCACACATAGGTGTCTAATTCCCTTTTTTTTTTAAAGATTTTACTTATTTATGCATAAAATAGCTGGAGTATAGGCCAGCAGCGGGGTGTGAGAGGATCCACCAGAGACAGAGTGGGGAGCAGAACAGGCAGATCAACTGAAATACACTGCTGAGGGGAGCAGCAGTTGAGACATGTGGGTCCCCTCCCTGGCTGGGGATCGAACTAACACTGCAGTGGCTGCAGAAGTTCCACAGTGCAGCGCTCAACCCCTTGAGCCACCAGGGAGGCTCCAGGCATCTAATTTCTGACTAAATAATTCTACCTTGGAAACAAACACATAGCCTTCTGAGTAAATATAACAAAGGAAGCTTGCCTCCCGTCTAGGAGATCACGGAGGTCTCCCTGGAGAAGGCGCTACTTAGACTGAGTTGGTTTAAACTAGGGAGGAACAGGGAGGAGCAGGGAAGAACATAGCAGATTTCAAGATGAGGCCTGACAAAGGGTCCATGGCTGGAAGAGGAAGACCAGAAGCGAGAGAGCAGGGTGAGCTGGGGATGGTGAGATCAGATCACGGGCTGGGGGAGAGTTGAGTGACAGAGGACACAGGGGGGCAACCATGTTTAAGAAGGACTTGACAGCAAAGATAGCGGCCGCCATCTGCACAGCTGCTTACTACTCAGGGGCCATGTTAAGCTACGCCCAGACTGTTCCCTGAGCTCAGAGGATTCTTCTCAGAGGGAAGAATCTTTCTGTTGAAGGATCAAGGGAAATTTCCTGTTGGAGAAACTGTTGAGCAGACTTTTTTTTTTAAGTTTTTATTTTTATTTATGCACACAAGAGCTGGGGTACAGGCCAGAGTCGTGGGAGGTGAGATGATTCACCACAGACAGAGTGGGGAGGAGAGGAGCAGAACGGGCAGATCAACCGAAGTACACTGCTGAGGGGAGCAGTGGGCGAAGCAGGAGAGGTCTGCTGCGCCATGTAGGTCCCTCCCTGGCCAGGGATCAAACTCACGCCAATGTGATGCAGATATGGAGCTCAACCCGCTGTGCCACCAGGGAGGCCCTGTTGAACAGACTCTTAAATGAACAGGAGGAGCTCAGCAGTCAACAAAGGAGAGAATGACCATTCCAGGCGAGGGAACAGAACACGCAGAGACCAGACACTGTGGTCTGAATACATCTGCGTCAAATGCATATGTAGAAGCCCCCAGGTAGTGTGTTAGGAGGTAATGCCTTAGGAGAAGGTTGCTTGAGTCGGGAGGGTGGGGGCTGAGAGATGGGATTGGTGCTCTTCCGAAGAGGTCCCCTGAGATGCCGTGGCCAAGCGAGGACAAGGTGGAGGCAGCAGAGTCTGCAGGTCAACACAGTCCTCACCAGAGCTTGTGGCCCCTGACCTTGGACTTCTGACCACCAGGACTGAGAAATAAATTTCTGCTGTTTACAAGCCCCTGGTCTGTGGTATTATGATAGCAGCGTGGACAGACCAAAGGCACCCGTGTACATCAGAACATAGCGTGCTGAGAAGGCATCAAGCACTCAGACGCGGTGAGAGTGTAGGTAATGTGTGCACAGTGGGTGGTGTGCAAAGTCTTGAAAGATACCTCTAGAAATTCACGTTGAGTACCAGCAAAACACCATCCGCCACGCTGAGGTGTCTGGACTTCCCAGAGCCATTAGCATAGTTCAACAAGTGAGGGGCTGCTTGTCAACTGCAGGGTGGTTTTAGAATATCGTCTGTCTTCCCTCGGGTGTGTGATCTCCACTTGCTCACACTCCCAATGCTCAGTCTGTGCTGAACGGAATGAACCGACGCTGTGTGAGAGTACACTCAGACCTCAGTGCAGCTTGCTGGGGGCCCACGTGTGTGGCCACGCTTGAGAACTGGTGGTCTGGAGAGACCCGTTGGCCGGTAGGCAAAGATTAGAGGCAGAAAGAGGTCAGATCACGTTCGTTGTGGAGAAGGCAGCACCCCATGGAATGGGAAGAAGGAATGAGCGTCAAGGACTCCCAGGCCATTGAACAGCAGTGGAGCAGGTGTCTGCTGGATGTGACGTAGAAGGTGACAGTAGAGGCCAGTTCCCAGCTTCTGCTGGTGCTGTTGTAATGCACGATGAGCAGTGGTTACAAGCTTGAGGGCATGTGTAGAAATCTCCCCTCGGCCAATGTACTAGCCCGTGAGATGGGAATAGTGATGGTACCTGGCCTGGGTGAGAACTAAATGAGCTAATTCTCATAAACGTCTCGGCACAGACACACAGCATCCGGCATCCTTTAGAAATGCCAGCTCTTCTCTGTTAAAAGAGCAGCCCAGGCAGGGACAGGACAAGATATTTCCCAAGAAAGAGCTTCCAACCAAGGCAACCGATAATAAAAGAAGCTTTGCTGCAAACTCAGGTTCTGAATAATAGCTTCACTGGTACCTCCCTTTGGCTCTGTCATCTGGGAGAAGGACCAAAAGTAGCAACACTTCTCCGTGCCTCAGTTTCCTTGTCTGTAAGTCATAAAAACATCTTGTTTCGGGTTATTGAGAATATTAAATCTGCCAAAAGAAAATCCTCCTTTATCTGTCTAATGCTGAGAAAGGATATTACCTGCTTTGTTTTCGTTCTCCATGTATTGCTGAATTTGGTTTGTGAGTATTTATTTTATATGTATGTACACAGAAAATAGATATGGCTGTGTTTTCTGTTTTTAAATAGGAGATATTGTTACAGTATAAACCACATCCTTTTACAAGTTACTTTTTTTCTCAGCAATATGATTTTGATTTGTTTCTGTAAATCAAGGTAGTTCTCATTTATTTATTTTAACTGTAGTAAGGAGTTGTGTTGTAGGAAAATACCACAACTGATCTATCTGTTTTAGTATTGATGAACATTTAGGTAGGTTCCAAGGTTATTGTTATTACAAACTGTGCTGTTATGAATGTCCCTTTCTAAGTTTCCTTGGTGTGTGTGTGTGTATGTGTTTGTGTGATTGCTCGAGGGTATACACAACAGAATTGTTGGTAAATGCCACATGTGCCTGAAGCTTTGTTTAACCAATTAATTTGGTTTAATCAATTAATTCTTCACCATGAGTTCATGAGAATTCCCGTCACTCTCATCCTTGTCAAAGCAGATATTGGGATTTTCACAATCTAACTTTACAAAATGGTTTCTCATTGTTTTCCTCCAAATGCACTGATATAATTGACTGATAGGGTAAAAAGAAATCTCTTGGAAACACAAAATCATGACTAACTTCAATCTAGGGAACATACCCTGCATTTACACCTGAGAGTTCAGTCACTCATTCATTGTAAAATTTTACCATTTTGATCCTGAGAATAAAAGATGAATGAGATATATTTCTCTTACCCAGGAATTTAAAGGGCTTGAGGAGAAGCCAGACATATAAAACAAATCAAAAGGGATAATAAGGACATTGATAATTATTATCAGAAGAGAAAAACATTATTAGAAGAAGGGGAAATTGATTCTATCAGGTCTAAGTAGGTTACCTGCCAAAGCAAGGTAAATAGTGTTGAATGAAATGATCCTCCAAAATAAATATTATTATCCCATATTATATGTAAAGAAACTGAGACCTAAGGTTTGCCGTGATGTATTAGGTAAATAAATGATGAAGGAGAGAATTAAACCTAGATCTTTGACTCTTACACCAGTACACACCGCAAACTAGGACATTACTTAAGAGATCCCAGAGTCTCAATTGATGCCAACCCTGTGTATAGACTGAATAACTCTGAGAAGTACAGAAGAGCTTAACGCAAGATGACCAACTCATATTTCTGCTTTGACTCAGACATCATTTGAATTTTCAGTTGACATTAGTCCAACTGCCAAGGTCATTAATTTTTCGCTGCCTGGCAGCAAATTTTTTTGTGGTTCTTATGGAAAGAACTGCTGGTGTCAGCAAGAGTCTGCCATATTTCTCCTTCAGATTTTAATTTAATAACACTGAGTCCATGAAAAAGTAGCATTTTTGACCCCTGGCTGGGTCAATGAGGGGGGCAGTGGCCACTGAGAGTTCTGGATTTTTCCTTTGCAGACACAGAAGGACTTCCACAGAGGTGCGTGGCTCTAAGCTGAGTGGGAAGATTGACTGCCTTCTTGGGGTAGATGGAGGCTAGACAAGGGCAGACATAGGGAGACTGGTCAGAGACTGTTGCAAGAATTTGGACAAAAGATAATGAGATCTGGACCAAAGTGATAGCCGTGGAGAAGATGCTCTGAATCAACTTTACAAAATAAATCAAAAAGTGTCTATAGATCGCAGGCACATTTTGAGAAATTCCTGGTTATTTTCCTGCTCAGTCCTCAGAAAGTTGTTGAAGTGGAAGTGATGTTAATAAGATAGGATCTTATTCAGAGTAGACATCAGGTACAGATACAGTTTCCTCCTATCTACCAGACACTTGATCTGCCTCCATGGTCAATTTGTCATCAACACTAAACCACTGAGTTTCTCTAAACTGGCTAGGCATTTAGAAGAAATTAGAAAACACTCCGAAAAGACATTAAGGGGGCAAGGTGCTCTTAGAAATCATTTCCTGTTGACTCCATGTTATTTAGGAAATTCATTCAGTAGGACAATGATGAGTATTGAATTCTTGTATAAAGTTCTAGGTCACAATTGAATAAAGTGGCTTCCACACTTCACAAAGGCCTTCCTTCTCCAATACTGTCAATTCGAACAGGATGTCTTCTCCTATTTGCTACACTTGCTTCAGGCACAGGGTTTTGTGTCTTACTCTATGCCCTTAATGTTCTAGAAATCCTATTTCTTGCCCTTAATCTTATCTGCCATTGGCATGCTTTGCTGTGTTCTCTGCGGAATATACTCGCATATAATCAGTGAACCGCAGGGTGTTCTCCTTTGAGAGAATCTAAATAGTGAACATTTTCCAAAATGGTTTCAGCTAATTGTTAAAATAGAGGACATTAGGGCAATAATTGGGTAGCCAAGTTCCCTTATCAGGCCTACCCTGTTATTGTCAGACCCACTCCATCTCCACTAAATACAGACATTGTTTCAAGTCTTTAAGGTGCAGAGAGGAATAAACACAATTCCTGCTTTCAAAGAAGTGACAGCTCAATCAAAGAGACAGATTAATAAGCAGATCTTTCTCTCAGCTCAGGGGGCCTGGGGGAAGGATTTGAAAGATACTGGATCCAAGTTGACTCCATATCTGGAAGAAAGTTGGGAGGATGGGAAAAAATAGAGGGACAAAGGAAGAGTGTTAAAGTGAGCAAATGGACTTGGGGTTAGATTCACCTGGAAGATGATGGACTAAATCAGAGTCGATGGTTTCTGGAGTGTGGGCTTCTGGCTCACTGAGCAAATGGGCACAGAGATCGTCTTCACACTCACCTGCTCACTGCTTTCTTTCCTGGAAAAAGTGAGGCCTTATAGACCTTGAGTTTGGATCCAGATGCTTGCAATAATACACTGTTTGCTTGTTTTATTTAAAAGTATAGAGGAGGGGCCTCCCTTGTGGTGCAAGGGGTTGAGCACTGCACTGTGAGGCATCCACAGCCACAGCAGTGTGAGTTCGATCCCCGGCCAGGGAGGGGACCCACATGGTACAGCAGACCTCTGCTGCCTCACCTGCTGCTCCCCTCAGCAGTGTGTTTCAGTCCATCTGCCTGTTCTACTCCCCACTCTGTCTCTGGTGAATCCTCTCATCACCTGCATGCCTGGCCTTACCCCAGTTCTTGTATGCATAAATAAATAAATCTTTTTTTTAAAAAAAAAGTAAAAATATAGAGGGAGCACTTTTTGTTATGTGCTGGGCAGTGTACTAAGCTCTTTACAATGAGTGGTTCATTTGCCCCCCATGAGGCCCCGTGAAGGTTAGCACCATTATTCTGTGTTATAGATGGGGAAACTGAGGTACCAGACAGAAGCCTTGCCCAAGTCCAAGCAGCTAATAAGTGCCTGGACTTGAACTCACGCCGATGCACTCAGACCTTAGAGCTCACCTTCTTAGCTCTGTGTCTTGCTGCTGCCTCTATAACTGGGACTCACTTCGGATGGGAAAACTGTTCCTGAGTCACAGAGCGAGTCCCAAGTCTCCAGCCCACAGAGCAGAATGAGCAGTGAGCTGCCAGGAGCCTCGGCCGGGAGTGTGTCTGAGAGCTGTGTCTGTGGACACCCCAGGGGACGTGCCGGCGTTCAGCGGGTCTGAACCCAAACACAGGGGCTGCGTGGGGGCTATGGAATTGAGCTACCATGGGATTTAAAGTGGCCACGAGGGCTCATTGGGGTGACTCTCAGTTTCCTAAGGCTGCTGTGCACATTAGCACAAACTTGATGGTTGAAGCCCACAGAAACGTGTGCTCTCCAAGTTCTGGAAGCCAGGCCTCATCATCCAGGAGTCCCGGGGTCATGCTCCCTTGGAGGTGTCTAGAGAATACCCTCGCTTGTCTTTTCTCGGCTCTGGTGGTCCCAGACACACCTGTGTTTGCGGCGGCATCGCAAACCTCTGCTCCTTCGTTACGGTGCTGCCTGTCCTTGTGTGTCTCCAGCTCCTCTTCCTTCTGGTCAGAATATCTGTCCCTGATCTAAAGAGCCACTTCAATGCAGTGTGACAGCATGTCGAGATCATTAACTTAATCCCCTCTGCAAAGACCCTACTGTCACATAGTGCGCATTTCAGAGGGTGGGGTCAGCGCTGTGCTTGAGGGGAGACTGTTGAACCACTTCGGTCAATGCCCTGAGGTCCAGAGCAAGGAGCAAATAGATGTGGAGCCAGAGTCACGGTGAAGGACCAGCAGTTTGGGGAGAGGCAGGTGAAGATTCTGGAATTGCTGTCTGGGATGGAATGACGAGTCCAGGAGCGAGACTGGACACCAAGGACAGAGTGATATGTTTGCCAAGCGTGGCGTGGGCACCAGAGTCAAATCCCCCTGAACAGTGCGCATGGGGACACGGGCTCAGCATGGAGCAGCTGTGGTGAGCAGTTTGGTTATTGCTGTTGTTCTCGTCCTGTTTTCTTTCCCGGTCTGGCAGTGCTAATGGGGAAAGGGAGCAGCCCGGAGCTGGGATTCCTGGTAGCCAGGTGCTGTCACACCATTTCTCATCATTCAATGGCATGATACACACTAGCAGCCTAGAAAATTCCAAATGAGGACAGTCTCATATTCTTGTACTGCAGCATCCTCTTAAGCATGCATGAGAGTGTGCTTTACATGCACACTCTCAACAATATATTGAAGTGCAGATAAATGAATGACTTTGTCTATATAAGGTAATTATTTTTGATGACAATATTTTGACTTTCCATTTTCTTTAAATTAGTTTTCCATGGTAGGGGGCCAATTCACATTTTAGAGTTTGTTCAGAAACTCTTTTAATTGTGCCTTCAAACCTGCCTGCCATGCTCATGAATATCAAAATGCAGCTCCATTTTTGATAGCGTGAAATGATGCTGCTTGTATGTTTCAGTTCTGGCGTGTGCACGCGTGTCCATCGCGCAATGGCAGGGCCGGGCGCCCAGTCAGGGTACAGTTTGGATGCTTCAAAAATTCGCTTCTTTTATCTGTTCATCTAAAATAAGAATGTAACTTTTCTTAACAGTTACCAGAGTTCATTTCAATTAAATCTTAATGAGGAAAAATGAGATAAATGGGTCCATGAGCATTACCTCTCAGACCTTTTACTTTTTATAAATTCACTTGCAGAGTTAGACTTACCCAGTTGCAATTATTTCATTTGGCTCTTTGAAATTTCACCCGGATTGCATGCGGCCGGTGCCAGAGGCAATCATCTGCTTCGGGGCCTAACTCCTGTGGTCAGGTTATCCATCTAAATCTATAATCGGAGAGGGGGCATGCTAGAAAGGTGAAAAGTATCATTTGTCACAGCATTCTTGCGTAAAGATGGTTGGGGCTTGGGGAATAAGGTGGTAGGGGCAGTTTTTCTCCTCATTAGCTGCTTTATTTGTAACTGCAGGGGTTGTCAGCAACATGGACTTAATAACCTTCAAGTTTTCCTGCATTAATACAAAAAAAGGTTGCATGATTTTGGCAAATCATTGTCCCCGTGAGGGTATGGGAAAGACTGTTGCTGGTGAATACAGACTAGCCCATCTTTGGGGAGCTCTCAGCGGAATTAAATATATAATTGAAGTGGATTCATCTAGAATGAGACATTTATGCTGATCGCGTACACATTTTGATGATTCCGAACCTTCACTTGGAGCGCCTTTTCAATTCTCTACGGGTAAAAGTTGGAAGGCAGGACCAGCGGTGCTATTAATATAATAACAGAGTGCAAGGGATGCATTTTGTTCTTAAATATGATTATCTCTTTATCTGCTATGTCTTTGTATGCACTGTGGGCCCAGGAGCAACCCAGAGTCCTCGGTTCTGTGAGGAGAAGCCGAAAACATCCAGCGGCAGGACTCACACTAGCAGGGGAAGAAGAGAGGGAGGAAGAGAGGGAGGGAAGGAGGGAGGGAGGGAGGGAGGAAGGGAGGGAGGGAGGGGAGAACTGAGGGTGGGAGGGAGGAAAACCTAGTAATCCTTTCTTCAGACACAGTTAATGTTGCTTTTTTCTCTTGATTTATACTCTCCTATTTTCCTCCTCCCACACTACTGTCCTTTCTCAACCTCTTGCCCCTTGGACTCAGAATATAGATATCCCCTTGTCTCCTTTTACACCTATCTCAGAGGGACAACATCCCATGCCTTTCAACACGTTCACTGCGCTTACAGCTACCTAAAGTACGTTTCCTGCCTCTCCCTTCCTTTAAACCCAGCCCGTATGGCCAGCTTCCTACTCAGCACTTCCACCTGGAGGCCTAACAGAGTCGTCAAGTTCCTCTTGCTCATATTGAGCTTATTCCCCCATCCTTTCCAAGCTTGCCTCTTCCACCAGCCCTCAGAGCAATCGCGTGGGCATTTTCTCTAACTCCCTTCAGCTCACGCCCTGTCTATCCCGTTGGGCAGTCTCACGGGTTCATCTTTAGATTCTCTTGAACCTGATGCCTTTGCACCTCTCTCACTGCCAAACCAACTCAACGGGCTCTCCTTGTCTCCATGAAGTTGATTCTCCCCGCAGCAGCCAGATTTATCATTTCAGGCTTAACTCGAATGTTGCAGTGTAACAGTTCTGAGCAGTGTGGCTCAGAACTCTGCAGTCTTCCCATCTCAGAATGAAATCCAGTCTTCACTTTGGTGCTTGAGGATCTATGTGATCTGGATTCCATGACCTCCCACCACTCTCCAGCTCCACCCAGCCAGCCACCTCCCCACCAGATGCACCAGCATGCTCCCCAGCATAGGCTTTTGAACTCACAGTCCCCACTTCCGTGACTACTTTTCCCCAGGGTGTTTATAGGGTTCTCTCCTTGACCAGTCTTCTCCAGTCACCCCACCAAAGAAGTCCTCCATGATCTCTTCTCAAAAACAACCAACTTGCACCCACACATATGCCCAGCCCTCTTTCCCTTTACTAGATTCTATTCTTTCACTGATCTTAACATTTCCTAACCCACTATGTATGTGTTTGTGGTTTATGATTTAGCTCTCACTACTAGCTTATAAGATCCAGGCAAGCAGGAATTTAATTTTAGAGCACTGTTGTATTTAAAAGACTAGCACGATATCTCATCACTATCAGGCAAGAAAAAGAGAGAGAATGATTGAGAGATGAAAAGAAAGCACTTTTCTTTCTTAAAATTGCCGTAAGCTCAGCAGCAGGGTGAGGCATTGGTGCTTTGGTGGTGTGTTTGGTGTGGAGTGGTGACATACTTTGGAAGAGGCGTGAACCTGTGCTTCTGAAACACACAGTGCTGCAAACAAGTCTATCTCAATTTTTAAAAAAAGGAAGAAAAAAAAAAACACACTAAAAGTCCAGTAACAGGCAGACCAGTGAGAAAGACGTTCTTTTTAGAAGTATGACTGAGCTCTCCAGGCTGAAGATGCTGATTTTAGATGTCAACCCTTGACTGTAATATCCAAAAGGGATTCATTAGACTCCTTTTACACTTCTAGTAACATCTGATTTTTTTTTTAAATACGTCACTTCTTTTCCTGTAGTATTGAATTTTGGGATGGCTCTCCCATGTTAACTTTAGATCAAACTCATACTTTCTAATGATTTCAGAACATTCCGTGATATGGATCTACCATTATTTTTAAGATCACTTTCAGACTCTTAGAAATTTAGGTTATTCCAGTTTTTTTATTGTATTTTTTTGCTGTTAGAAAACAATGTTGTGATGAATATCCCTTATAATATTTACATATCATCTAAACATCTTTGTATGGCAGATATGGATAACTGCATTGGGCCCTAGCCTCTCTCTCCCTTTCTTAGCTTGGTGGAGTTACTTCAGTCTTCATCAAATAAACCAAGTCATTCCCTCCTCCCAGTCCACTGGAAGGCTCTTCTCCCAGATCATGACATGAGTGGACCCTTCTCCAATGTCATCTCTGAAAGACCTTTACTAATCCTGCCATCCCTTTCGCTTGCCATTTTCTATCACATGATTCTGTTTTCTTATCTTCCTTACATTTATTTATCCCTAGCCAAAATGTCTTGTTTCTTTGTTTCTTGTTTCTTTGCATGTTTCTTTACTTTTCTATCTTCTCACTTCAGAATCGGAGGTTCACTTGGACAGGGGTCTTCCCCTGTCTTCCGTTCCTACTATTGTCTGCCAAGGGCCTCCCCCCCTACTAGGTAAATGTCCTGTCATTACTTGTTTAGTGTATGAGTAGGTAAGCATACCTTCTGTTGTCCTGTCCTCCTTTGATTTCATCACAAATGGAGAATGTTTACATATTTTCTGTTATGTGCATGACAGTGTGCTGGGTAGCTGCGAACCAGAGACCACCATAGTTCTTATCGGAAATACTCCAGGCAGTAGAAAAGACTGAGTTTGGAAAGGAAACAGTCACAGGAAACCAGACAAGGTGAATCTTCATTCCTTTGTACAGTACTTTTTAAACAGATTCCTCACACAGTTGCCAGCACTTCTCAATGCCCACACATGAATGTTAACAGTGCCATATGTGGTAATCAAATTTCCAATGTTTGATAATTTATATGTTACCAAATGTTGCACGTTCTAAGTGAGATTCAAGGTAACCCTTGTAGCATCCTTCCCTTCCATTGGCTCCTGCTATGCTTTCTGGTGCAGCTGATGGGGGAAGTGATAACTTCTGAGCTAGGAGTTGCAAATATTAAACAGACTTCTGGTGGGTGCCCCAGGCAGAGTGACATGCACTGGACTATCTTCCATTGTGAATGTCTCAGAAAAGGAAGAAAGGAATTGAGCTCCCCAATCTCAGAGATCCCTTAGATTTCACCAGCTCCATGCTCCAACACAACTGTGCAAATGTTCATATTTTACTATGCAATAAGCACAACTATAATGTTTCACAGCTCCTTGTCATTTTGTTCAACCCTTTTGCTACTGCTTTGCTAGACATCACGATTTATTCTATAGTTCACCCAGCCTCTCATGTAAAACTCATAACTGTGTTTGAACCAAGAAAAAGGAATTTATATTTTCTTGTTTTGAGGTGAAAGTATAAAACGTGTCCAAGACTTTGAAACCCTTAATTAGAGCATCAACTGATATTATATCATTACTAAAATTAGCACAGTGCCTTAGGAGTCTCAAAGTGTCTCCAACAAAGTGGTCCATTCTCGAAGAAATTTGGCCAGATGCTCTTATGCAGGGTCCTCCTGTGAATGATTTCTTCCATTTTCCAAATGAATGACATAGCTCTGCTCTCAAGGAACTTACAATCAAGTGAGAGGGGAAGAAACCATTAGTAAATAACTCTTGAAAGATACGCCCAGGAGACCTAAGTGGTCCGGTGAAGCTAAAAAGCAAAAGGGGGAGAGAGCGCTTGGGGGAATAGAGCACAAAGGCATGTTGTTGACTCCAGGTCTTAAATGCTGGGCTCGGTGATTCAGACATTATCTGTGGAAGCGGTGAGAGTCTTTGAAGGCTCTTGAGCAAGAAAGGAAAGTTATCTCAGCTGGCCTCCAGAAATAGATGAGCAATGCCATGCTTTCTACGGTGTTTTCTGGAGTATTTTTATTTCTCTCTATTCTCCACAAGGCATGTGTGAACCTGAGATAAAGACCACGAGGAGGTAAGAAAGAAATGTCAACATTTGAAAACTACAACAGTCAGGGCAAGGTAGGCTAGGCTAAAGTAAAGCTAAGACCACAAACTGCCTGGTGTGGTCCGATAGATAGTTGTTTCTGGCTTTGGAAAATCCAGCTTGCGTTAGCCACCCTCCTCCATCTTGAAACTACACCACCTGGAAGACACAATGCCCAAGGTTGCTGCATCAGAAGAAAAGCAATTCTCTACTTTAGCCTACAGTGGCCACACCTGCCCATCGGCCAGAGCTAGTCAGGTGACTTCAACTCAACTCCAGGGGAACGCATGGGTAGTTGACACTCACTGTGCCAGAATAACCGTGAGCTGTTAGTGAATCTGATTAGTCTATTTTTCCTACTGGATAGGAGAAATAGCAGTGGTCTCCTGAGTCCAAAAGAAAAGACCGTTGTATGACCATCCCCTGCTGAGTAAATTGGGCACAAATTCACATGAGCAATTCTATGTAACATAGGGATAATAGTCCTCCCTGTCCTGCCTTCTTCACAGGATCAAATATCTGCTGTTACTTATGCAATTGTGTTTCATACACTGCTAGTCATTGTGCAAATCTAATCTATTATCACCATCACCATGGTTACCAATGTGTTGGAGGGCAGAGCAGAGCTTGGTATGTGACTGGAGAGAAGTAAAGTACCTGTTTATCCTTCTCATTTTGTTTCTCTCCTCTTTCCTTAAACACCCTGCACTCCACCATGCTGGGCTCCCAACAATCTCCCCAACACACCTGTTCTTGCCTCTGCCTCTGTAGACCTTTGTGCCTCTGCTTAAGAGACCTTTCCTCACCTCCACATCCTTCCTGCACCCTGAAAATGCCCACATGTCTCTAAAGGCATAACATAAAATTCCCCAATTTTTCAAGGTTTCCTTGACCCCACCAACTCTAGACAACTTGGGGTTCCTTTCTACCTTATGTCCCTGTTGTGAACTTTGCCTGCATCGATCGCTTAATCTTTTTCCATGTCTGGCTCCCAGTCTTGGTCTAGGAGCACCTTCTAACCAGGAACTAAGCCTTTTTCTGGTTCAGGAGATGCTCTCCATTCTAACTCAACCAACCCCTGGTTGTGTAGCCTTCGACTACTTGTGTCAACTGTCTTTGCCTCAGTTTCCCCATGTATAACAAGAACATAACAAAATAACTCAGTGTCCTTATGAAAATTAAATAAAAAACCAGCAGAGGGCTTGGGAATAGCAGCTGGTGCACAGCAGGCGCTCAGTAAAGTATTTGGTGAGTGAAGAATGAGTGACTGAAGGCGTGATGGGCTGACTCAGCCTCATGAGGTGGCATTTTACAGGTGAGGACAACACCAACAGCTGGTTTGGGCTCTAAAATTTCTTCCTTTAACTGGTGTCTGTGATACAGCACTAGCTCTCCTTGTGTGGAAGAAATAAACCTGGGCGTCCATGGCTGGATGGGGTGGTGGGAAGAGAAGGGGCTTGTTGCAGGGTTTACAGTCCTGTATATGACTTGCTGGTATAGGTCCATTACAACGCCGGACTCACCACTTGAGCACCCATGGTCCTCCATCACGGTCCACTGGACGCCTCCTTTTTAGCTCCTCCCCCTGTGGTCATTGCAGTGCCATTTACAATGGCAAGTTATGGAAGCTGCATGTGTGATGACAGACTAGTGGATTAAGAAGACATGTTCCAGGTACACAGTGAAGGTCTTTATGCAGGAGGAATGGCAGCACTGGGGTGGGGGAGTGGGGCCTTAGCACCAAGGACCCCTGTAGCATCTTCATCTGAATCAGTCCAAATCCCTTCTGGGTCTCACATCCTTCTTGCTGGGGTGTCAGCCAAGCTATGTGCTCTAGAATCCAATTAGAAAATGAAAATAGCAATTCAAAATCATTTTTCATCTATCAAACCGGCAAAGTTTTTGTTTTGTTTTTTAATAATAATACAGTTACCTCTTGAACCATGTGGGTTAGAGGCACCGACCCCTGTGCAGTCAGAAAACGTAGTAGTTATGTTTGATGCCCCCAAAATGTAACCACTAACCGCTGCTGTTGACCAGCAGCCTTACCAATAATGCAGTCCACTAACACATATTTTATGTTAAATGGATTACATACTGTATTATTTCAACGATGCGAGTAGGGGAAATAAAAGATTACTTTAAAAGCCACCAGGAGAAGTAGATTTACAGGCCTGCACTGGATTTACTCATTATGTTTCTGTCATGTGTCTACAAGACGACTGGAGTGTAAGAGGATCCTGCAGTTCAAACCCGTGGTGTTCGACAGTCAACTGTACAGAGCATTTGTAAAGATACGCAAAACATGACTGTTTAAGCGGCTTGAGGAATCTGCATCAGAACAGCCACATTTGTGGATGTTCCGTTTCCCTGCTCAGCACAGACACAGGCCGTTAGCAGAGCCACTGGTGCTAAAACACGCTGCCCCCGGTGCCACATCTGGGGTTCCTGCAGAACCAGCCCAGAGGGTCCAAGGAAAGAGGGTGGGAGTGGAAAAAGACCCCAGGGGTGAAACGTGGCTTTTGAGACCCTAAGGCTCCGTCTTCTTCCACCTGACAATATCATGGTCACAGCTTGAAGAGAGTCTGAGGGTGATCAGCCTGATTCATGCAAGCTCGGACTTCTTTTTTAAATATCTATTTTATTTGTGCATACAAGAATTGGGGTACAGGCCAGAGGTGCAGGGGGGTAAGAGGAGCCACCAGAGACAGAGTGGGGACAGAACAGGCAGATGGACTGAAACACACTGCTGAGGGGAGCAGCGGGCGAGGCAGGAGAGGTCTGCTGTGCCATGTAGTTCATCTCCCTGGCCGGTGGCAAGGATTGAACTCGTGCTGCAGTGGGTGTGGTTTGCTTCACAGTGCGTTGCTTAACCCACTGCTCCAGCAAGGAGGCCCCAAGCTCAGATTTTTAAACGTGTCATCCCAGAAGGCACCGTGGAGACCTCACAGTCGCACAGCTGTCACCTGGGACGGCCTCGCTCTCAACCAGGGTTTTCCACCTCAAGTGCAGGACCATTCACCTGGGGAGCCGTCAACACGCAGCCGTGACGAGCCATGCAGAGTCCTCCCCCGCTGTAAGACGTGGACTGTGCTGCTAGTTATATTGCTGTGAATGAGGGTTAGAGTATTACGAGTGCGGGAAATACGAACACTTCAAAAGCTTCGCTGGCAGTGAGGTTTTTTGCTCCTGCGGGCTTGAACTGGACAGTGAGCATCAAATGCCATCCTGCTTAGAGGCACTCATCTGCGCTCCCTCTGAATATGTAACACTGAAAACTGGACTTCCATAATTGTTGTTTTCACGTAACTTTATAGGAGTAACTTTATGGGACTTTATAGGACGGCCAGGTCTTTTATATAAGCCCCCGTCTGTCCAGTTGGGGAGAAATTAGGGAGCCATGAGGGGGGCTCTTTCTCTGTCCGTCTTGCCTTCCTGGGAAAAACTCCAACTTTATGGGCAGGAATAAAACCGTGTTTGAGACCAAAAGGGGAGCCGCCGCCAGGGTGGGCGGCGACAACCGGACTCTCGTCCTTTGTCGTCCCTTCTTTAGACCCACTCTGTTTCCCGAGAGCTGGGCTCTGAAGTTCTTGTGCAGACTCTTCCACACACTCCATGCTGCCTGGTCTCCTCGATTCGCACGGTGGCCGTTATGTTTCTCTGTTAGCAGCTGCGGTGGTTTTCTAACTTCAGAAATGGTGTGTCTGTGGACAGGCACTGGTTCTACAACTTAACATCTTATTCAGTCCTCACCAATCCAAGACTGGGCATCCGTACCCCATCTTGATAGTACTGAGACCTGGGGAGGTAAAGGCTCGCTTGGGTCACCCTCCTGGTGAAGAGTCCAACTGGGACTTGAACCTGGGGCCGTCTCCAAGCCTCGAGCCTCCCTGGCTTCCTTCAGGCTCGAGCTGGCACTTGCCGACCCATCAGAACGGGACTGAGGCATTTCACGGGATGTGGGGCATCCAGGCTTAAAGTTTGGGGCAGTCCACCCCAGGCAAGCTAGAACCAGCCTGCCACCTTGATTCCATCCCATCATCCCTCGCCTTCCCCCGTCTTCTCAGATCACTAGACCAGGAGTTCATCCAGAGAGGCGACTGCCATCTATCCCCGCCCCTCCCAGCAGGGTGGCGGACAGGGAAGCTGTTAGGCAAGGCCAGGGACTGAGCTTGTCTGAGACAAACGTGAGCCACGGAGTCACACTAAGCGTCCAGCGGCTCAGTACCCCGGTGTCAGTCCCGCTGCTGGAGAAGGGTCCCTCCGGCATTAGGTTTGGGGACAAAACGCAGTGTTCCTGCTGCTCTCAGTGCACAGAGTCACAGAGACAAGCACCTGGACTTTGGGGCGACAGAGAAAAGGCAATGTTTAGCAAATGCGCCTTCTCCACATAATGTGCCTCTGATTTAAGAAGCCCTCCATGGACGCGCCAAAGAGTACCAGTCTTCGAGACTTTACTAATAAAGTTGAAAATATGCTAGTGTTAATATAGCTGGCACTAAAGAGCAGGAAATAAGTGCCTGCAAGTTTGTCAGCATATTAATCATTCCTTTGTAGGCGGTGTTTCGCTTTCTTTGCTGCACCGTCTGACCACAGTTCATCGGCTAAAGGCCAAGCGAGCCCTGTGCTGGCATCACCATGCAGCAGCTCAGTGCTTCTCGCGGGTTATTAATGCTGCGAATTCCCTACCATTTAGTCTAAAAATAGCATGGTTCTGCGCCCAGCACTGCGTTTGTCCTATGCATGGTAGAAACATAGAAGGGTGTATGTGTCTATGAGTTGTGTGAATGCGTGTGCATGTGTGTGTTGTGTGAATGTGTGCATGTGTGTTGTGTTCATGTGTCTGTTGTGTGCATGTGTATGCCTGTGTGTGTTGTGTGAATGTGTGCATGTGTGCTGTGTTCATGCGTTTGTGTGTTGTGTGCATGTGTATGCCTGTGTGTGTTGTGTGCATGTGTGTGTTGTGTGCATGTGTGCATGTGTGCTGTGTTCATGTGTCTGTGTGCTGTGTGTCGTGTGATTGTGTGCATGTGCGCACTGTGTGTGCACTGTGTGTGTGTGCGTGTGTGTGTTTGGGTGTGTGTGGACCCAGGGAACATTGTGGTGTCTGAAATCCATACCTTGTGGTGCGTTCGAAATCTTATTTGGGGGCATACTAGAAATTAAAAGAGAAAAGATTAAACGGGCAAGCGGAGAGAGAAGGCTAGAGACTGGTTCCCCACCCCCGGCATCCTGGCCGCACACAATCTGGTTATTTTTAGTGCGCACAGTGACCCTGCGACTCGCGCATACAGCTCGTCAACAGCCCTTCGTGCGACCCCTCGTTCGAGTGAAAACCGCATACCTTAGGCGACTTTTGCCTCTTCTCCTCTGCTTTAAGGGCAGAATGTCCATGGAAACGCCACAGGTTGGCATATTTTCTTACATGATGCCTTGTCAAATTACATCACTTTGAGGTGCTTTGGGGTCAGAACGTCCCTAGATTTAAAAAACGATTCCAGCAGTGAGGCTGCCCTAGACCACGGCCGTCCCTGACCCGAGATGCCCCCAGGCCGGGCCGGGCCAGCGCCCAACGGCGGCTGACACCACGATGCTCTCTCCAAGCCCATGATTTATTCTGGACCCAGAAGAACCTGAATAAGACAAATAGCTTTCAAGAAGCCACGTAACCTGAGGGAGCTACCACGGATGCAGGTGAGGAGGACGGGAGGCATTTCATGCCCGAAATGGAGAGGCTGGGGCGATGAGCTTCCTGGAGCCAACAGCAGTTTGGGTGTCCGGAATATGGGGTGTCAGAGGCGACGCAGAGCTCCCGAGCAATGAGCAATGTGGTGTTTGCCTCCCGGAGAACTGAGGGGCCTGGAAATATCCCGGTGCAGCTTCACCCGAGATCGGGAAGAGAGTTGGGAGCCAGGAAAACTGTGGATCCCAAGCCGCTTCTCCACGCCAGTCGTGTGGGGCGCAGGAGGTGACAGGGGCAAGGCGGGTGGCAGGGGCTAGGGGGACGGCAGGGGCAGGGAGGGGGCGCAGCCCCAGCTGCAGAGTGTGGCTGCCTGGGCAAGAGGGCTCTGCTCCATTTCAAAACCAGGTGCGAAGACATAAGTGCCTCACAGAAGGCAAGGGGGGTAGAAAGAGCGCGACTTTGAAGAATCCATTTGTTGAAGGCTGTTTAATAAGCAGCTGCTACAAACTTAGAGCCTTCCTTAGGAAAAGACGTCAGACTCGTTATACTCCTTGCGCTCTCCTTATGCATTGGGGCCACACACTTAGCTTCTAGAAATCTGGATGTGGCCTCTGGAGATGGACCCTCAGTCCTCGTCTGTGTTGTAGTGAAGATGAGACAGGAGGGTTTATGAATAAAAGTCACTTCAGTCCTCCAAGCCTGAGATTGCTCATCTGTGAAGTGACGATGACGCAGTGAAGAGGACGGAGTGAAAATAACGCAGTGAAGAGGACGCAGTGAAGATGATGCAGTGAAGAAGACACAGTGAAGAGGATGCAGTGAGGAGGACGCAGTGAAGAAGACGCAGTGAAGAGGATGCAGTGAGGAGGACGCAGTGAAGATGATGCAGTGTAGAGGACGCAATGAAGATGACAGAGTGAAGAGGCTG
>JAGFMF010011878.1:6549221-6588681 GCA_019455555.1 Galemys pyrenaicus
AGGACGCAGTGAAGATGATGCAGTGTAGAGGACGCAATGAAGATGACAGAGTGAAGAGGCTGCAGTGAAGAGGCTGCAGTGAAGAGGACGCAGTGAAGACAATGGAGCCACCATGCCTTGAGCTGGGTCAAGCGCTAGTTCTGTGCCCAATCACCTAAGGCAGTACCTGGCATTTTAGGGTTCCTTATGCAGGTCCCCGGGACAAAGCTCAAGGAAGAACCAACTTCACAAGAGTGCCTGTGACAGCAGATGGAAACTGAGACTGGGAGCCTTTCCAGACCTTCCGAGCAAGACTTACTTTTTTAACAAGTATTTTGCTGTGCCAAAGCATGCACTATGTAAATGTCCGACATTTGTCTGTCATTCCGATTTGCATTACTGGGAAACATTCCCCTGAACCCCTTCCATTTTGCTGTAAATGGCAACATTTTGTCTTTCTTATGGCTGAATAGTACTCCATGGTGAGTCTGGACCACATCTTGTCTTTTCCTACATAGTCCTTTACATCCTCTTTCTCCCTTTTTCTCTCTCCTCCCTCTTAACCTCAAAACCCTCAATTGTTTTATCAATGACTGCTACTTTTTTTAACAAGGACTTTGCCTTGTCAAATTGTGTGCTGAATAAATGTCCAGAATGCCTCTTTTTCATGCTGACTTGCATGTCTACACAACATTCCTTGGAACACCTTCCATTTTGCTGCAAATGGCAACATTTTGTCCTTCCCTATAGCCAGCAGTATTCCATGGTGAGGCTGTGTCTTCTTGTCCCTTCTTCGGATGGGCAAAAAGCAAACCTTTAACATGCAAAATTTCCCATAATGGTGGCGGTACATGATCAGAGCCCTTCCCTCTATGTTCAGATCAAATTAGTGTGTACTGAACCCTAACATGAATTGGCTCCTTTTCAGAATTTAAGGCATTACCTTCTGCCTCAGGCCAGGAGGGCAGGGAGAGGACCTCATGTGTAGTGTGTCCTTGGGGGAGTGACCTCTATGTGGCTGAACTAAGATTTCCCCAAACTTAACAGTATTGCAAAACAGAAAGAGCGGGATGCCACAGGGAGGGATAGATGCAGGAACATGAGGTAGCTAAGACCAGACCCTACAGAAAGCAAAGATCTTATTTGGAAAGGGGAAAACCTCACCAAGTACGACTGCGAGGGGTGCAGGGGGCGGGGGGGTAAGGCAGGAGAACAGGGAAAGGGGAAAAGCTCACCAAGTACGGCTGTGGGGGGTGTTGGGGGAGGGAGGAAGTAGAACAGACCAGAACCAGGAGAGAGAACCACAGGGAACTCAGCAGTGTGACTTGGGCTGAGTCTCTAAAACCATGTGAGCTCCTCTGCTGTTGAAATGACCAGAAGCTTTTATTCTAGCTTGCAAAATTCTCTCATTTCGGGAGCCCTGTGATACCTGCTTGCTGGTCTATAAATAATTTAAGCATACGAGGTTCTGCTGAGTGCAGTGGCCTGGGGTGAACTCGCAGCTGTGTTCCTTGCTGGAGAACAATCAGGTGAGTTCAGTGAGAACCACCATCTCACTGAAGATGCTCACCCAGAGCTCCTTGCTGTCCTCAGAGAGTCTGCAGAGCCCATTCTTTCTCACAGCTAGACAGTCAAGCCAGATGAAGGCAAGGTCAGGTGGAGGTCGCCATGACTCTTACACACACACGTGCACACACACACAATGTGGATGCCAATGCATCAGCATATTGGATCAATTCCCCCAACACTTACTGATTGCATGATAGCCTTCAGATATCTCCTGGTAAACCACTTTTAAAATCTCCTCCTTGGGTCCTCCCTGTTGGCGCAGTGGGTTGAGTGCGGCACTGTGAAGCATCTGTAGCACAGCGCAGTTCAATACCCGGCCAGGGAGGGGACCCACACGGCGCAGCAGACCTCTCCTGCCTCGCCCGCTGCTCCCCTCACAGTGTGTTTCAGTCCATCTGCCTGTTCTGCTCCCTGCTCTGTCTCTGGTGAATCCTCTCATCTCCCATGACTCCGGCCTGTACCACAGCTCTTGTGTGCATAAATAAATAAATAAATTAAAAATATCAAATCCTCTTCTCCCCCCACGGCACCTCCCAAGTCCTCCCGGTACTGGTGGCACAATGTTGACTCCCACCCGCTGCCCCCTGGCACAGGTGAGCTAGCCCCAGAGCTGGCACAAAGGGCTTAGGCCCTGCCGTCAAGCTGCTGACCATTCACATCCCTCCATTCCCGTGAAACCTCAAGCATCAACACCACTCCCCAGGACCCCGGAATCCCAGTCAGACCAAAGGCCACGCTCTCCTGATGACACCATAAGCCAGTTCCTCACCACCTCTCTGAGCTCTTCTACTGTTCTCCGCCCAGTTCTCTCCTAGATGTTTCTCAAAGACCCCAGTCCTGCCTCTTGCTGTTCTAACTGCTCAAAGCTGTTCCTTCTGCCTGGAGAGTTTCCCCCAAATAGTCCAGTCCTAACTGCCCCTGAGATTAGGATGGTCGGATGAACGGCAGGATGCCCAGTGACATTTAGATATCACCGAAAAATGAATAAATGATGCTTACTATGTTGAGTAATTATCTTAACAAATTATGATTTATTATCTGAAATTCAGATCTAGCTGGCCATCCTGTATTTTTGTTTGCTAATCTTTTCAGAGATCTTTACTCAGATGTCACCTTCTGGGTCACTGTGTTAATTTTCTATTTCTACCAAGACAAATTACCATGAATTTAGTGACAGAAAACAATGCAGATTTGTCTTACGGTACATAGACGTCTGACATGTCCCTCACTGGGTTTTCACCAAGGCTCTACACAGCTTGCTTTTCCTCCTGGAGGCTCTCAGGGAGAATCTGTTTCCTTGCCTTTTCCAGCTCCTAGATGCGCCCGCCTTCCTTGCCTTATGGTGCTTCCCACCTTCAAACCCAGCAATGTCAGGTCAAGTCCTTCTCCCGCTGCCACCTCCCTGACTCTGCTGTCTAATTCCGTCTTCCACTTCTACATCCTCCTGTGACATACTGGACCCTCGTACGGAATCCAGACACAGACATCGCTCCACCTCGCAGTCCGCTAAGCGGCATCTTGAATGTCCTCTGCCACATGACCTGCCATGGTCAGAGATTCGAGCACCTCTGCAGAGCCACGGACTTCAGCCAAAGTAGCCAAACTCTCAACAGCCCCGGCTCCAACATTTCGGATTTCCACCCCCCACTTTCACTTTTGTCTTTGGTAATCATCACTAACATCAATCATTTACTTGTTCGATTTGTTTGTCCTACCTTACTAGAATATAGTTCCAGTAAAACCTGTGATTTTATTTCTCTTTACAACATCCCGGCACCAAAAACAAATGTGAGGCACATAGCATATCTCGATAAGTATGGAGAATGAGTAAGCGAACGAAGAATCTCCGTCGCTGCTATCTCCATTTTCATGGAGCTTCGCCACCGTGGACATGCATTCTGCTTCTGCGAATCTCACCTCCTTCCCCAGGAAGGGAAACGGCCGCTCACGCGGGCTGCACAGGCCCTCAGTGGTGGGGGCAGCGAGGGAGCCGTCCAGCTGCTGAGTGCTGCTTTGCTGAGAAATCGCTCCTTCCCTTTATGCCTAGTGGACCTAGGGGACTGCTGCCTGGCAGAAGCTCCAGAAGGCAAGCAGGCATTCCAAACCTCGCTCTATAGCTAAGTCTATACCCCCACCCTGCCCATAGCCCAGAAGCCCTCCCAAACATTGGCCAGGGGAGACTGTCCCAGACCCCAGAGCACAATGTGGTCCTTAGCAGTCGCAGTCTCGTGCGTATCCACCAGGGCAGGAGGCGGCCGTAACTGTGCATCTAATGTTCGGAGGGATTATGACTGCTCGAACAAGATAGTCACATTCTTCGGAAACTGTCACTGACAGCTCCCAAGGACCATATCCAAACTCCCTTACTTGCAGTATTAAGATTATAAGACCCCATTTATAGATGTGAATGTTTAAATGTTGCCTCCCTGCAAGTACACAGTCTCTTAGTTCCCTGGGAAAAATAACGTGCTACAGAGCTGCCTTCTTGCAGCCAGGCATAGCACGGATGACAAAGTCCCTGGTGCTGTGGCCAACGCTCCAGGGCTTGAGATTCGAAGCAGCCAGTTTTGCCTGTGGGGTATTGGTGCTTTTGCTTCTGCAAAGACAGTCAAAATGCTGATGATGGGTGAAAGAAAACCAACATGGTGTTTTCCTATTGTTGTTCCGTGTTTGTCTAAGATGTCTGTGGAGCGTTGACTCGTCCAGGATGCTTTCAGTGGCACCTCTCAGCTCTCTGGAGCAGACACTGAGCTATGACAATTGTTGCCTAGAATCCTGTTGTGGGGCAGTTCCAGGCTGTATTCTCTCTCTCATGCACACGTGTATCCTTCAGCTTTTTTTTTTTTTTTTCACTTAACTGACTCTTTAGTAACCTTTATTTAAATATCATTTCCTCCTGATGACATTCCTTGGCACTCCCCTCCCCCTCTCCTTTGTCATCTCAAGCGAATTTGGAATTCTTGTTTATCACTGCCCCCAGAGATACAGTCAGCCAAAGGCTGGGGGTGGAGCGGGCTGAGTTCACAGATGGTTCCCTGGCACCCAAGTCATTGCAGTTACAGAGTAGATGAAGCAAAAGGTCTAACCCATTTTCTGATCTCTAATCACCTATTTGTTTGTGTTTTCTGTTTGTGCACAATTGAGGGGTACCCAAGGACCTCAAACTGTTAGAGGGTGCATAACCTAAAAAGGGGTCCAACCATCCATATGTCTAAAAGCAAAGCAGACTCTTAGTGTGGAAGAGTTTTAATAGAACTGGTGTGCAGACACACAGAGAGATCTCAGATAGTAGTTTCCCAAACAAACTCCCAAATCACCCATCCACTCGTGGGCAAATGCCAAGTCAAACAGGCTTGGCCCCAAGTGGGGCTGCTGAGGCCAACCTTGCCACAAGTTTAAGACATCTTCAAACAAGAAAGAATAGAAAGGGGTTGGGCAGATCCTGGAGAACAGGGGCAGAAGGAGAGACTCAAAATTCAAAATATACCACATAATCCATAATGAAGTCAAGAGAAGAACTGCTATTATTTCTGCCACGGACCAGGATCAGATCCCCCACTGTATCTCACCCACATGTCTCTTCCAAAGATCTCTCCACATCTCTCTTCCATGTCTCTCCTCCTCAGTTTATATAGCCATTCACTCTTTCCTAACCACCTACCATCCAGGAAGTTTGGTTCAGGGCATGCTGGGACTTGTAGTTCACAGTGGCTACACGTAAGCGGGTGCAGGAAAAATGTGTCTCTGCCTTACACACAGGTGCATCTGTAATGGTTCTATCATATTTGCGTAATTGATTCCACGAACATTAGCTCATTGCTTGGTACTATGTAATTTATTTCTCAAAAAATAAAACAATGGCACACTGCCTAGTTCTCCAGTTCTTTAGTTCTTTATAGCCTAGTGGAGAGACTATGTTAGTCTTATGTATCAATTTAAGCCATTGTCTTAGTCTATTCAGGCTGTCATAACAAAATGCCATACACTGCATGGGTGATAGAAACAACAGAAATCTATTTTGTCACAGTTCTGAAGACTGGAGAATTCAAGATCAAAGTCTGACAGGCTTTACTGGCAGGTGAGAGCTCCTTCTTGTTTGCAGTTGGACTGTTAGTGTGTGTCCCTTCGGGGTGTGGAGGGGAGAGAGAGAGATCTGTCCTCTTTTCCTCCTCTTACAAGGTCATCAATCAGATTAGGACCGTACCTCATTCCTCATTTTCTCACTTAACCTTAATTACCTCCTGAAGGAGGTCTCCAAATAGAGTGACATTGAAGTGTGAAGGCTTCAACGCCTTAACCTGAATAACACATTCAACACCTGAATGTGAGGGGTCCAAAGTTCAGTTCATAACAGCTTTTAGACCAGTTATTTATTCAAACATTAATCCAGGTTTTGCTGTGAAAGTATTTTGTAACTGAGGTTGTCATCAGTAATCACTTGACTTTGAGTGTATGTACACAATGGAATACTACTAGGCTACTAAAAAAGATAAAATGTTTTCATTTGCAACAGGAGGGGATTATGCTAAGCATCGATAAGTCAGAAAAACAAAAGTATTGGATGGTTTCATATATGGAATATAAAAATATATAAAATAAAACCAAGCTCTTCTACTCTAGCGAATATGTTGGCAACCAGAGAAAAAGGGGAAGGGGGTTGGAAGAAATGAGTGGGACTGGGTAGTGGTAAATAGTACTAGAAATTTGGTGGTGAGTATGGTCTTGCATAAACTTTTGATCAAGGTATAAAGATGTACCCCCCCAAGTTAAATAGTATCATCAACCAATGCTACAGCAATTAAAAACAGAAATAGATTACTGTTGGGTGAATGTCATCCAATCCATTGAAGATCTTAAGAGCAAAACCCAAGTTTCCTGGAAAAGAGAGAATTTTATGTCTAGACAGAAATACTCATTCCTGCCCAAGTTTCCAGCCTATGGAAATTTAAGGATTTCAGACTAGCTAGTCCTCACCATCACGTGGGCCAGTTCCTTAAAACACATGCATGTACACACCACCACCATTGGCTCAGTTTCTCTAGAGAATACTAACACAGTGACAGAAATACAGAGACAGCTTTGCCAGAGACCACTGGCTTCCAGCAATCCTGACCCTGGGCCTTCATCTTCTTCTGTGCCTCATTCATCTGAAGGCTTAGCAAATAGTGCATAGGAATGCAGGAAGTATATCTGCAATGGGCACATAGCCCTCAGGGGCTTGAATTCTAGGAGACAGACCTACCCCTTCAATGCTTGTTAATGACTGGGGGGTATTTCCAGACCATGTGTTTCCTCGTTCCTTTAGAAACATTCCTGTTATCTTGCCCTAATGCTGAGAGGTGTTGTTTGGACACACAGACAAACTATGGGGCACCATGACCCAGCCCTCCTACAAGTTATTTACGGGAACAGCATATTGACTGAACATTATAGACATCCATGGTATCCCCAAATCTCATTTTCTGACTGTTTATATATTTGCATATGGTCATAGGGCATGGAACATCTATAAATGTTTAATAGGCAATTCACAGATTTAGAGATCTAGTTGGTTTTATTAAGCAATCCATGCTTTGGGCAGCACCCCATCTAGACACTGCAAAGGTTCTCACAAAATGGAAGGTGTTTATGGGCAGGAAGAGGGCACAACAAGGTTATTAGCAAAAGAAAGGATTGTTTCTGTCAAAGCCACCTTCCCTCAGGGGCAAGCAGGGTGATGTTTTCATACAGATGATTTCATTGGTACAGATTAGCAAACTCCAGATTGATTGGTTCAGAATTATATTTTGGGGGAGAGATGTGGGAGTGGAAATTATGCCTGAGTGGGGTACCGGTGAGAATGACTCCATTTGGGGGGCTTTTTTCCCTATTTTTAATAAAGCAAAAGAACACCAAAAATAGCTGGAGCCAACAGGTGGAAGAAGCAGGGATTCTTTCTAGAATCTTTAGAGGAGGTGTGCTCTTGCCAGCACTGTGATTTCAAACTCTGGTCTCCAGAACTAAGATAATACACTTCTGTAGTTTCTGTGAGGGGAAGTCACAGGAAATTAACCCACTTTAGTCTACCCCTGAAGCTAGCTGGCAAAAACAGCTGGGAAATTTCATGTGTGCGTGTGCGTGTGCATGTGTGTGCACGCGCCAGCTCTCTGTAGGCAGGGTTTAATAGGAAGGGAGGGGTCTAAGAGCCAGTAGGCAGAAGACCAAGCCTCGGGACATGGATGCCCCAAAGGACATGGAGGAGAAAATAAGTCCTCAGTCCACAGGGTCAGAAGGAAGAGAACGTCCATCAGGAACTTGGACTGTAGCCTCACAGACAGCGGAAACCATGAGCTTGGTTAGTCCGATGGGTCCTCTGTAACTCAGGAAAACAGCCCAGAAAGTCCCTTCTGGTGGCAAGAAGAGCAGCCCGCCGCCTCAGTGGCCATGTGTAGGGAGAGAAGTGTCCTTCCCGGCAGCCTCAGCTGAAGTGCGCATGTGTGTGGCTCAGCCTGGTTGGACAGTCCCTCCAGAGGCTAGTGGCACAGCAACTGAGCCAGTCACCTCTCTCTCCCTCCCTCTCTCCCTCCCTCCCTCCCAAGTGCCTGGGGACAGCCAGTCTCCAGGGGTGGAAGTGATGACTTTCTTGAGTAATCAACTTGCACAACAGTTGTGAAAAGGCCAGGCTCCCCTAGTTGAATCTTCAGATTTGGAAAGTGGTGGGGGTTCGGATCTGACCACCCATCTCCTTTTACTCCTATCAGGAAGTAAATCCAGGGCTCTCCCCTGGTGGTGCAGTGGATTAAGCAACACGCTACAAAGCAAAATGCAGCCACTGCAGTACAAGTTCGATCCCTGCTGCTGGCCAGAGAGGCGACCCACATGGTGCAGCAGACCTCTCCTGCCTCGCCCGCTGCTCCCTCAGCAGTGTGTTTCAGTCAGTCTGCCTGTTCTGCTCCCCACTCTGTCTCTGATGGATCCTCTCAGCCCCTGAACTTCTGGCCTGTATCCCAGTTCTTATATGAATAAAAAAATAAATCTAAAAAAAAAAAGGAAGTAAATCCAAACCATAATCTGACTGTAGGGACTTGCCTGGCTTCTCAGGGTGCACGCTTCCTTCTCTCCCTGGTGTCTGGTCCCTCAAGGCAGAGAGGGTTGACTCTCCTGGATACCTGCTTCTCACTCCTGCTGCTTCTAGCTGATTATCTGTTTTGTTTTATTTTCCTTTTCAATTCATGTTACATGTTTTCTATTGTTTTAATATAAGATCTCCTTTTGTGATGTGTTTCTTAATTAGGAGAAACTCCTCCACCCTTAGAATTTATTTCTTAATCACTCCAAACCCTCTGATATCTTTGTAATTCAGATTTAGCCAGAGGAATACATTACTGGAAAAAAGAAAAAGAACTCTCATTTTTGTATTTATCACTAAATTCTCAAAAGGGATAATTATCAGAGACATTAGCTGCTGAAATGCCATGTCGCACTGCCCTGATTACCATCCCTTGGAGCAACCTTTTATTTAGTGACCCCCACCCCAAATCTCAGGAAGACCAAGGATTTTCTTCCCAGAGTAGCGAACCAATCACACCACACATTGATCTCTGGGCTCAGTGGAACTGGGTCATTGATGCAACCAGTTTATCATGATACCAATTTCCATCTTTTGAGAACTGACCTTATTCCTGGCATTGCATTAGGTTTTATATACATTATTTCAAACCACCAAAGATAAGTATCATCACCTGAATTTTACAGATGAGAAAATCAGATTCAGAGGAGCTAAAGGTCTTGACCAACAAGGTAACTAGTGAGTAGCAGACTTGAGGGTCTGAACCTGGTTCCAGAGCCTGAATGACCCACCTACCCCTCTGTGAACAGATCAGTGCCAGGTGCAAGAAGTACAGCAAGACAAAGACAATGAGTGGCTTTGAACTTGGTCTCTTGGCAGCAATTTAACCTACTCACATTTAGAGAAGTAGACAACAGAGCGGTTGTAAGTTAAGATCATAGGGTTAGAGTCAAGCAAACTTGACTGTGAACCTCTTCTTCAAACAGCCATATAACCTTGAATCCACTAGAGAGAATCACAATCTTTAATATCATCTCTGGGTGACTAGAAGAATCATAGTCTTTAATATCATCTCTGGGTAACTTACGGGCTTTGAGGCAGAGTTTCCTCATCTGTAAAAGAAGACCAGGAACTGATGAGAGTTAATGGTACATGCCAGGGACAGATACTCCACAGCAATGATTAAATTAGGACTCAACAAATATTTGAGTGTACCTTATATTGTGTTAAAGAAAAGGGAGAGAAAAATAAAATTTGGCAAGCCTTAGATAGGAGATGAAACCAGTTCATGAAAAAGGAAAGATTTCAATGAAAATAGAAACACTGGTGTGACCTTATAAGGAATAAATGCCATTGAGGCACGAGCCCTTGCAGGTGGGGCTCCTTAGAGACAGGGTGACACTGAGCTCGAACTTGGAGACCTTCATGGTCCCATGGGTGTGACTCAAACGTGCTTTCCAGACCAGAGTCAGATTGCAAATTCTTAATGGTCCAAGATAAGGAGTTTGTTCCTGAATGGAAATCAGCTGTATTTCGGGACACACTGTTTAGTTCATCTCACATTCTTCTTGACACAGAACTTTCTCAGTGAAGCAAACAGTGACTTCAACTACACTCTGCCTCAAGCTCCTTCTCCTTTTAAGGATGCCTAACAGTTTGCAGACCACCACTTTTGAGGAGCACTAGTTTAGCACAGGGGTCAGCAATCTCATGTGAATGTTCTTCTAGTAAATAGTTTGGGGGAGGGGGGTTGTATGGCTTGTCTTGCAACTACTTAACCTGCCATTGCAACTCAAAGTTAGTTATGGTGATTGGAATATAGCTGTATTTAACCAGTAGGTTGTAGCTTGCCAGCCGCTCCATAAGATGATTGGGAAAGAGGGAAGAAGTGTCTAAGACTTCAACACAGAGTAGGTGTTTGCTCAGAGAACAGCATCAGAAAATGTGGATGTAAGATGTTGACAATAGGGGCCTCCCTGGTGGCACAACAGGTTGAGTGCCACACTGTGGGGCTTCCACAGCCACTGCAGCACAAGAGTTCAATCCCCAGCGGGGGCGGACCCACATGGTGCAGCAGACCTCTCCTGTCTCCCCGCTGCTCCCTCAGCAGTGTACTTCAGTCAGTCTGCCTGTTCTGATCCCCACTCTGTCTCTGGTGAATCCTCTTACCCCCTGCGCCGCTGGCCTGTACCCCAGCTGTTGTATGCAAAATAAATAAAATCTTTTAAAAAAAATAAAGATAAATGTTGAGGAGAGCCCAGACTTAGTTTAGGGGTTAGCCAAATGCCAAGGCATTAGCTCTTTTATAGGCCCAGAGAAGCACCACCTGTTCCTGGGTTTGGACAAAGAGACAAACAAGTAGACTGAGTGTGAATGGGTAGTGAAAGAGAACTAAATTTCTGCAGAACTGTCAGATAAAAACAAAGCAAAACACCATGCTGCTTGCATTTGTTAGGCCCTTTGTTACCCTGGAAAGGCAGGAGTCCTGGCACGAAACCTCCACCTCCTGCCTGGCCACAATATCGGGTATACACTTGTGCATCTGTATGAAGCTTTTTGCACAGAGGAGGCAACAGGTTCCTTATGAAATGGACAAACTCACCACCTCTGACCCCACAGGACAAAACCCTATTTGTTCACAATTAGCAAATGACTCCTTGCTATTGATCTGACCAGACTACCTATTATCCACCCATCCACCCATCTCTCCACCCATCTACTTGCTCAGCAAGTCCTTGTGGTTACGGGCTTTGGTTCCATACCAAAGAATCACTGCTGGAACCAGAATCCCAGAAAACTGAATCAGAAGTGCAGGGAGAGCAGGCCTTGCTGGCAACCCTCACGAATCTGCAAAGAGCATCCTTGGAGCTTTGCCAGGATGGACTGTGGCTTCTCTGGGCATCTCAGTGGGCCTGGCAGGGACCCCATGTCCAGGGGCACAGAGAGGGCTCGACCTTGCCGCTTCCAGCCCTATTCCCCACGCCCTGGATTCCTCCCAGGGTCCACCGCACCAGTGCAGGGGCACAAACTCTGCGGCAAGCATGCAGGCTGCTGCAGTGGCTGCCGGTGTCACAGACACACCGTCTGCGGCCCCGTTGTCAGCAGAGCCTCGTGCGCTGGCATCTTTGTGGCAGCCCAACCCTGCAGATGAAATTGTTCTTCAACATCAAAGGGCCCTGTGTAATTATGCCGCTTCTATAAATGGGTCTGAGGTTTAAGAGTGCGTGTGTGTCTGTGTGTGTGTGCACGTGTGCACGTGTGCAGGGTAAGGGAGAGGCACGTATACTGAGCCAGGTTCCTTCTTGTTACAGACAGGTCTCTTTACCTGTAATTAATGTGGGGGCGGGGGAGGAAGGGAGCAGAAGAGGCTTCGAAACTTCAGGTGTGCTGTACAGAAATTTCAGAGACAGACTGCCGAGCCTGCACCAGACCTAAGGGGGTCTGAGGCCTCAAGGAGAATAGGAGTCCACCTCCCGAGGATTTGGCTAGTGGCTGCGGGAACGCACTCCCCAACCTTCTTCCCAATCTCATTTCAAAACGCTCCAGGCCTCTGCTATTGCCAAGACCCAATGGCTCCCTGCCAGAGGAGGCAGGCTCTTGCCTGAGTCAGTTCTGCCCCCTGCAGCCTGCAGCCCGCACAGCCAGCTCCCCGCGGAGCCAAGGCTCCTAGCCTGTGGGAGCCAGGAGGGCTGCAGCTCAGCCCAGAACCCTCTGCTGCAAGAAAAATGGCTTTGGAGAGTCCTGATTAATATTCAGAGAGGCAAACTCCTTTGGGATGGGTTACAGTGATGGGAAGATATTTTTACATGAAAGGGGAAGGGGTAAATCCTAAGGATTAGCACCTGAAAAAAGTGTTGCCCAAAACCCAGAGAGGAAAGACACCATAAAAAAGAAAGATAATGAGCTCATAGGTTTTCATACCAAATGCGGCTCACCCATTTCCTAGCACGCTCGGCGCCCACGGCCGTTCCTGGGTCCAGGCAGTGTCTTCGCCATCCAGCTTGTCATATAATGACACATATTTGCTTCAGAAAGATGTGATTTCCCGTGATGCTCCAAGTGTAAACACAGGGTAGTTTTCTTGATACGCTTAATCATTTTTAAGAGGCTGGATATTCTTAGAGGACAGAGACTGTACCGTTCTCATCATGTCCCCACAACCTCAGCAGATTGCCTGCATTTGGGAGGAAGCTCAGTAAATGCTTGTTGATTTAAAATAAAATAAAATAATAATGGGGCTCGTTTTGCGATCTGTGCTGTGCTTGCTAAGTGATGCTCAAAAGCGCACTGTTTGCTGTGCTGTTACGTGTGGATGCATCACGTCCGATTCCAGCAACCCCCGCGGGGCAGGTGTGGCTCACGGGCACCTTACTCAAGGACAGTCACCTAGTGACAGAGTCAGTCTCTGCTTAGCTCTCTCGGCTTCTACATCCCTGCTGGTTCCATCCCACCGACGTAGACCCCGTGTATTGTCGGCCCATTTCTCAAGAATGGAGAATGGACCGAAAGGAAGTGGTTGACAAACCTTTTCAACTTGAATTTTTTCAATCACAAGAATAAATCCCTGGTTCTTCGCACGTCTGTGACAGCTGTTCTTACCGCCCTCCCTCACCGATACGTGCGAACATCTTCTGGTGCTGTCTGGACCTAGCAGTGGTTCTGCTTTGGGGAACGTTCCTCTCCTCTCTTCACTAGCAGGTGCAGCTGTGGCCTTCCTCCTTGGGCAGGCCCAGCGAGCGTCCAGGGTGGGGAAGGCTTGAGGCTGCCCATGCTTTGACTTCCCTTAGAATTCTTTTTTTTTAAATATATTTATTTATGCATACAAGAACTGGGTACAGGCCAGAGGCGTGGGGGGGGTGAGAGGATTCACTGGAAACAGAGTAAGAAACAGAACAGGCAGATCAACTGAAACACACTGCTGAGGGGAGCAGCGGGCGAGGCAGGAGAGGTCTGCTGCGCCATGTGGGTCACCCCTCTGGCCAGCGGCAGTGCTGCAGTGCTGCAGTGGCTGCGGTTTGCTTCACAGTGTGTTGCTTATTCCATTGTGCCACCAGGGAGGCCCCCCACTGAGACCTCTTAATGGGGAGACACACAGTGCCCTGGAGGCATTGGAGTGGGGCATTAATTGCACAGCAACCCTTCTTTCTAACACTGTGGGCTTTGAAAGGGTTCCCCAGCAAGCAAGAAGACATGCAAGACTCAGGCTGTAGCACCATAGACCCAGGTCTGCTTTGCAGCCCGATTGATCCAGCAGGTGGGCGCCTGTGTCTCCTTGAGTTGTTCAGATCCCCAAATCCTCTCTCTTCTTCCAGGGAAACTGCAAATGGAAGGAAGTTACTGCTGTCCCATCAATGGGGGTAGTGATTTTTTTTGATCACTGATAAATACAGGGGGTTAAGGGATTTTCTGGAACATAATCTGATTATCGTGTGAAGACTTGAGAAGAGAGGTGGGCCTGGGAAGTGGGGAGAGTGAGAAGAGGCTGGGGTTGCAGTAGATAGCACTGGGAATTGAGCACAACTTGTGACCCATATTAATCTGATTAAATGACAGCGTAACTGGGAGAGTTGGTCTCAAACTCAAGTAATTGTTATCAGAATTAGGCAGGAAGTTTGTTTCTTTTTTTAAAATGTTGATTCAGGGCTTGCCTGCAGTCTCAGATAGGGTGGACCTGGGATCAGTAGATTGATTTGATGAAAATGTTCCTTAGACCCCACTTATGGGAACATTGGCATAGAATGATTCAGTGGTCCTTTTAATACCTACCCACTGCTTAAATGTCTCCATTACTTTAAACCAAACCTGGCAACATAGAGAGAAAACACACAGTCTTGGCATTCAGAGAGTTCAAGGTCAAATACAAAAGACAGACTTGGAAGCAGATGGTTACAGAGCATGAATAAGTTCATAGAGTAGAAAAGACTGTGGGAGAACTCTAGAGACACACTCAACTCAGCCTGCACAGAGGTGTGGTCCTCCCAGGAGGAAGGAGGAACAAAAGTTACCTTGTGTCAAGGATGATTGGTCCTTAACCAGAAACAGAGGAGGAAAGAAGTCCAGGTGGAGGGAACCCAGTGGGAAAAAGAGAAGTGTTCTCTAGGGAAATGATCCCGGTGAGATGTCAGAGGGCTGAGGAAGTGAAATAGATGGGTTGATGAAGTTGAAGGTTACATACCCATCTTTCATAATCAAATGATGTTTTCCCAGATGGGAAGGAAGGCTCACGGTGGATATTATTTCCCTGTAATTGCAACTACAATTGATATATCATTCCACATCAGGGTCTTTGTCCTCTCCCATACAGCACTCTGGATGCAATGATATTCTGATAAATTTCCAGCAGAGAAGGAATTCAGAAAAGTCTGTGATAATCCTAAATGGATTTACCTGCTCGTTTCATTCCTTTATCTTTGTCATCAATGTTATAAACCACAGTAAAGCTGAAAAATCTAATCGAATGAGGGAACAAGGCAACTGAGTATAGAACCATGGAAGAAGTTCCTACATTGTGCAAATATTAGCCTAAGCCGTTGACATCACCATCACATAAAGATACAAATGAGTGTGTGAATCAAAAAATAAGATAGTTTTCATGATGGCTTTTCTAAAATTAGGATCACAAAAATACCAGCAGCTGCCAACTTGTTCATCTGAAATTTCACAGGTGGCTTTCTCTGCTGTGGAATCTACCTAAACTGGAATTGTAACTCACCATGTGTGGTCATATAAACAGGGGCAACAGCAGAAAACAGAGGAGAATGATCTGCCCATGGAAGGACACTCTTGTCTCTACTCAGAATCACTTGCATTCAGAATAGTCACATATATCCACCCAACAGTTTGTACAGACTAGGTCTGTCAGTGTGTATGCACGTGTGTAAATCACGTTGTTGTAATACATTATAAATGATAGCAAATTAAGGAGGCAAATCAAGTGTTAATAGTATTTCTTTTCCATGAAACTTGTGTAGAGAAAATCAAAGTCAAAGAAAAATACCTTTTGCAGCTTTCTGATGGGTTCCTGCTGGTTGCATTACTTATCGCGATACTATCATCCAGTAGTGAAAGACAATGTGTTTGAACCCTTCACAGTTGTGTGTAATACTGGAGCCAATGCAGGAACTGATGTCGAGACATAAAACTTACAACCTCAGCCCACGGGACTGTCTGAAGACCTGCTTGTTCCAGAAGTGGCAGCGGATGGTGGCCCCACCAGGTACGCCCTCCTGATTCATTCTAAGTGCATTTTCAGAGACTTCTTCTTGGGAAGAAGTGGTAGGGAAAGGAAAAAGGAAAAGTTGATCTTAAGTTGACCAGGCGATCATTCCAGGTTTTCTGACCATGGCTTGGACTTAGAAACACTGAATTTTAAAGGGAAAACATCATTAGGAATCCTTTACAGCTCCTCGCTGGCCAGATTATGACCTGAGACCCCAGAGGAATAAAAAGGATTTAGTATTATTAAGAACAGTGTTTGCTCAGCCAAAATCAGAACCAAGGACTCCTGTCCCCCAGTAAGGCGGTGGTTCCCCAGACAAGGCTGCTGGCTTCTTGTGCCCTGATTCTATTTTTGTTTGTCTATTTTTAAAAGAATGATATAAATTATGTAAAGGAAAGGGGTACAAAAGGAAAGAAAAGAAAGGAAAAAAAAGAAGGAAGAAAAAAATTGCTCTGTTTACTAAGAAATATCAAAGGCTACTCTGATCTTGAAAAGAATATAAAAGATTCCATTCCTGTCTTTCCTAGAATACAGTTTAGATACTACAGCCTCCTGCTGGGGCTCTGAAATTACTGCTTCAAGTCACCATTAATTGTCTTTCTATCTAATCCATTCTCACTCCCAGGAGTGTGTCAAGCCTCATTGATCATAAAAGCAAAACGTATCCATTCGCTAAAAATTATTTTTATAAAGAGTAATTATTAACACGAGGCACATTGCTTTCTGAGTCACAAACTATAATGGTCACCTACGCTGGTAATTGGCCAGAGGTGTTACATAAAATGATTATAGCAGATTCAACTGAGTACATATTTAGAAAGCTGAGAAAATGAGCATGAATTTACATAGAAGAGTGGCATCCTTTCCTTGGGGGAATTTTAGACATTTGGAATATTATTTTTTTTAATATAGTAAATGTGCTTAGATTGGTCTCATTTTCTCTTTCAATATCAATAAATCTTTATGGAAAAAAAACAACAGATTTCACTCACTAAATGCTTTGAGCACCTATCTATTCCAACACGGTCACATATGCAATTCATACAGTATTTATTAATTAATTATTAATCACAGAGTCATTCATTCAAATATTTTGTATTGAACCTTAACTGGATGCCAGACACTGATCTAGCCAATGGGGAAACAACACTGAATCAAATAATCAAAAATCCCAGCCCTCACAGACCTTCCATTCATCTTAATAAGTCATCACAATAACCTCATGGACTATTTAATCCTATTCCCATTTCATGTAATGGGACCTGGGATTTATAAAGTAGTAATTTGCCAAAGTCAGTCTCCTAGATAATAGACAAAAGAGGACTGCATGGCTTCTATGTCTCCACAGTTCGTAAATGTATGACTAGAGCTACCTGCCACGAAGAGGAGGAATTCAGAGAGTGCAACTTAAATCATGTCCCCAAAAATTTTTGAAGAAAGCATAGATTTTTTTTTAAAAAAAGAGCAAATTTAACTCTTGATCTCAAAGGAAGAAAAGGCTTGTCAGAGGAAACCTGGGTATTTGACTCTCCAAACCGCACGAATTGAAACAATTTTCTTATTTCTGTAACTTTCAGAACATGCACCCATAGCTTTCTCAATAGAGCTAAGAGACTCTCCCATGAAAACCTTTGCACATAAAGGGACAAAATATTTATGAAAGAAAACATGGCATATAAACAAGAATGTAATCCCTTCATTATGCTCAGTGAAATAAGCCAGAAAGAAAAAAAAATTTCAAATGGTTTCACTTACAGGAAGAATGTAGAGGAACCAAGTAAGGGATGGGGGGTGGGAAGTAATAAAGTAAAAATCAAAATCATCAGGGAACTATAGATCCGAGACCTCCTGTAAGGGAGGAGTAGGGAGAAGGGTTGGGACAGGGGTGGGACGAGCACAAGGGACTGTGGTGGTGCATGGGTGAATTAGTTGTGGGATTTTCACAGGGAAAACATACATTGCACAACTATGAAGGATGATGTAATAAATATACATTAAAAAAAGAGAATAGAATATAATCCCTTCTTCATAAAAATCAGAGATAACTTGGTTGGGAAAGTAATCTTAAAATAGCCCATGTTGTAAATCTCACCATTTTCCATCAGAAGCAGTGCAGGTGTTTCAAGAAAATGTTACCAGTTCATCTCATGTAGCACCAGTATAGCCCTGGTTTATCGTCTCTCCATCTGAGCTGAGTATACAATAGGGTTCACAAAAAGGATGCCATTTCCAACTTAGTACTGCCTGGAAAAGGCTTCTGAAGACTCTTCACTTACAAGACAAAGATTATAATGATGCCTAACTAATGAAGCTGTTATGAATATAAAACATCTACTACAGAAAAAGCATAGGAATATGAAAACATTATTACTATGAAAATATGGAACACGTAATAAATACATAATAAATACTTCTTTTGCTACAGATTACCATGGGTTCCTATACATCCTTTAAGATGTCCATCCTTTGGGTCCAAAGTATTTTTTTCTATTTCTAACAGGCCTTTCTTGAAAAGAACTGGCTTCCCTTCATTATTATGTTATTGGCATTCTTTAAACACGAGAGTCCAAGTCATGAGTATTATGTGTATCTTTAAGTCTCACATTCATGGCTGCTAGAACTGACTCTTGAACATTTCAGGTATAATAGAGCTAGGCTGCAATACACTACTTAGCCAGTAGATGTTGCTGTGATACACTGCTTCAGTCTTGTACACTCCCTGGTGACCTGGGGATGCTAGAGCCCTCCCTCTGATTCAAAGAGAAGGCAGAAAAATATTTTACCAAAATTTGTAATGATGCTAATATTCTTAATTCAACTACACAAGTGATCATTTGTAGCTTACTCCTAAAATATCTTAAGGTTACAGACCTAGGTATGACTTTATAAGGAATTTTAAATACAAATCATTTTATCTGTATAAAAAGGAAAGAGTTTCACATATGTTGTGCTAAAAATAAATACACAGATGTCTCCTTGTGTGTGTGTGCCCCTTTTTTTTTTTTTCTTTTTTTTTGGTAAAGTTAAAAACAATGAAAAAAACCACAAAACTGCCGGGTTTTGATTGACAAAACAACTTCACCAGAGGACAGACTTCTGATGGATCTCCGGAACTGATCCTCTCCTTCCATTTCCCTCATTGCAGCAGAACCCACAAGGCAACCGACAACTAAACGGAGAAAAAGGAAAAACTCCACCAGCAGCACGTCCAACAGCAGTGCGGGCAACACGGCCAACAGCACCGGCAGCAAGAAGAAGACCCCGGCCACAAACCTGAGTCTGTCCAGTCAGGTACCTGTAAGTCTCGCTTTCCTTCTAGGTCTGAAATCCTGCCTTTGCCTGCCTGCCAGTTCCTGGGGCCAAAGTCTCCTGGAGCTGTGAAGCCATTCTGGGCAGGTGGGGAGGGGAGGGGAAGGTCGGGTTGGGGTGAGGAGAGGGGAAGAACTGCAAACTGGGAATTCGAAAGGGATATTAAGAGTCTGTACTGCAGTGGGACCCAAATTAAAATGCCATCAGAGTCAGACAGGAGATATGTCACTTAAGGTTTAATTAAAATATCACTTAGCAGCATGCTTGGTGGTAGGGAGGGGGCTCCCCACACATGTGCCGGAGACCACGCTCTGCAGGCGACCAGCGCCTGGAGGTCGGGCTCCATTTTATAGTCTGACTGGGCCTTCCCGCCATGGGCATCCCCTCCCTATTTTCAGACTCAGGTAATTCACTGGCGGCCACTAAAAATGCAGCTCAGCGGGCTTCACTTGACCCATTTCATTAGCATGTGGGTCAGGCCAGGGCCCCTAAACCACTTTCTTTCATTTCTGAGTTTTGACAAAGGACAGAGGCAGTGGGAAGGGAGCTTCTTTGTACTCCAGAGTGGACAGCTGAGGGGCATCCCCAAAGAATCTGCAGGAACTTTCTTCATCTCCTGTTCTGTCTTCCCAAACTCTGCCCCTCCTGCCTAATTTCTTCCTGACTGGGAACGCCAGGACCCTGCATCAGACCCCTCATCGCTTTAGTCCTCGTGCTCCTGTAACCTGTCTGGCCCCTCGTCCCCTCCACGGCCACTGGTGGGCTTCCCTCTGTGCTGCCCTTGTAACCTCACCTGTCACAGGTTTGTTGGCCTTCGAGTCCTGACACTTGTTTTCTGGACAGACACCCTCTAGATGCTGTGTCTTCAAAATGCACCCTATTTCCTGTAAACTTCCCCCCAATATGGTTTTGGTTTCCCTCCTTCCCACTTTTTGCCCCTTTGAGTCTGCTGCCCTCGCCCCTACTCTGATTCCGCTCCATTTCTCTCCATGCGGGAATAAACCTCTCTCACGGTGATTTCCCGCAAACTTCCACCTGTGTCTTTCCAGCCCATGCCCACCCACTTTTCCTCACTTCCCATTCCTGGATTCTCTTTGGCTAAAATCAGTCCCTTGGTACCTGAGGTCAGTGGACTATTGGGTCTCTTCTCCTCTCCTCCACAGGCAGAAAGAGGGCCTGGTTCTCATCCCAGTGGTATATTTAGAAAGAAAACATCATAGAGGAAGGGGCCAGCCTAGAGGAGCTACCTTTTAATTGTAAGACTGCTTGGCGTGGTATTCCATCAACAATGCCACAGTCGCTCCTCTTTTTGAAGTTCTCGGTCCCTAAGAATCAGGAAAAAAAATCAAAAGCAAAAATAAAACAGTCTTTTTATAAAGATACCAATAAATTTTGTCCTCTTCTGACTAGTTTGAAAAGTACAAAGAGAAAATAGTTTGGTGTCAATTAATCAACCCATAAAAGACACACAAGTTGCCATTTCTTCATTTCATCCTGGAGTTCTAGAAACTAACATTCATCAATTTTCTCTAATAAATGAGGAAAATACATTCCAGAAGATTCTGGGACTATGACCTAGCCAGATAAAGCCCCTGCAAGAATGCAGATCAGTTCAACAAAAGTTTCCTGGGCTTTGACTGTGTGCCATATACCACACCAGGGGCTGGCAATACCAGTATTAAGTTTAAAAGAGAAAAAGAAAACCCAGATCCTATCACTGAAGAGCTCAATATCTACTCCAGGGATGACAAAGAGCTTTCTTCTCCTGCCAGCTCAGTCTCCTGTGTCAGCTCACAGTGCTGAGAAGGGTTCTGAGGACTCAAAGGGTGTGATGGGCCATCCATTAGTGATGTCTGCCAAGGCTGGAGAATAGCAGCCTCTTGCACACACGTGAGCTACTTAAATTCTTTTCCATTTTATTTTAAAGAGCCCTCAATTTTTTCTACTCCATTCTATTTCCCCCAAACGAATAGCTGCATTTTAGCAAAAGATACTTGTGTCAAGAGAGTTTTTAATGAGTTAAGACCATTTGGACTTTGTGAGAACAAGCCACAATTAGAAAAGGAGAGAATTTCAGCCATGTCCCCACACTGTGCAATTAAAGATGTTTTAATTAAGTGAATTTGAGATGGACAAGAGAGGCAGCAAAGGCAACCAGGTTACAAATACATGCACATTTCTGTGTCCTCTGTTTGAATGGACATAAAGGATAAGCTTCCACTGGCTTGCAGTGACCGCATCTTTGAACCCTGTCTACTGAGTTACCAGCACTGTTACTGTGTCAACAGAAATGCCATCTGCAGGCCTGGCCGCCTCGTGCAAAGGCGTGGGCGTGCTGGGAGCATCACGAGGCCCTTGGCTGTGGTCTGCTTAGCTGCTAGGGCAGCAGTGTGCGTGTGTGGTGAGGACTAGGGTTTAACCCTTGGATTCTGCTTCTCACCCCATGAGCAGGGGCTAGGAGCCTTCCCGAACTGCAGCCTCAACCCTGGGAGGGATGGAGACCTGTGTCATTCAACAGCAGTGACCCCTTCTGGCCAATTTAAGGAGAAGCATTGAGGGGCCCTGAAAGGAGTCACTTCCAGTCCTCCTCAGAGGTTGGTGGCCCTTGCACGGGGGATTAGTGAGACGTGTCACGGGCAGGAGCTGGTGGCACGCCCAGACCTGCAGCCAGGAGCTGAGGGCTTGTGACTTACATGCACATGGGCCAGCCGGGCCTCCTGAGATAGGGACAAAACGACTCTCTCTGCCAATGTGAAATACCTGGGTGGTGGGGGAGTTTCAAGGATGGGGGAGGGGTGGGGAAATGGGATCAGCAGCCTCTTGTTAGAAGTAGTCCCACACATGTGTGTGGCACCTCCTTCCTTGTGCTTAAGGCTGATGATTGGGTCAGCCCGAGCAGCGGCTCTTCTGATGTAGCATTTAGAATGGGGTGAAGACGTGCATAATTGTGCAAGGGACTGCAAGCATGTGTGTGCACACGAAGTCTTAGCACACGACTCTTCATAGCTCACCGTTGCTTAATCACTCATGCACACGGGGTGTACACACGCAGCCACCTATGATCATGTATCTGGTGACGGACACTTTTTATAAACAGTAACACAAATGTGGCATCTTGCTGAAATTTAGGATGCATAAAAATATCTATGTCTAGGCATCTTTTCCAGCTGTTCCTAGAAAAAAAGATACGCCCAACATATTACAAGCCCGTATCAGCCCCATTTGAAGTGATTCAAATCACTATTTTCAACGTCCGTCTCTTGAATGACTGTTATTTTTCTGATACAATGAAGGCATCTGGATGCTTGGGAACTTTTTTTCTAATGCCACGCTTAAGTTGGCTTCTTTTTCGTTTTCTCTTCTTTTTCCAACGATGCTGACTTCCTGCTACTCTCGCGGCCTCTCTCGGTGACTTTGGACTCACAATACTAATATAGAACCCTGTGGTGGGACCTTGAATCCTTCTGCACCCTTCTCCTGCCCTGCGACGCTGCACGCATGCGTTTCCAGGCCTGTACGTGGTGCACGTCAGTCATGAAATGACCCTCGGCCTTCTGCCCCATCTTGCTCTGTTCTTCCCGTCTACCCCTGCCTTTGCCATGAACACCATCTCCTCATCTTCTGTAACTGAGTGGCGCTTCTTATCCCTAACACCCCCGGTGGGTCACGTGGCAGCTGCCCCAGCTAACTGGGTAGTCCCGTCTCTGCGGAGCCACTGGCCTCTGAAATCCTGGGGGTCCCAGAGACGACACCCATTTTGCATCTCACCTGCAGCGTCCTCGGGAGTCTCTTTACACATTAGTCTCACATCTGGCTCTTTGTTGTAGAATAAATGCACTCTTACAGACATGCATTATATTATCCTGCCTCCAGCTGGGTGCTGAGCTCACCCAGTTCCTATTTTAGGCTTTTCCTTCATCTGGGGCACTTCTCTTCAAAATCATTTTTGTCGATTCACTGGAGTGAGTCATCAGAGAACCCAACTGGGAAACCTATAGATTATTACCCCATAATTCTAGGGGAATCAATCACTTAAAAAAAGAATGTCCATTCCCAAAACAACGAGTCAGTAATGGAAGGATTTGTTCAGTTAGCATCTTCAAAATTCTAGAAGGGCTCATGTCCAGAGCTGGCCCATGTCCAGAGCTCATACAGTCTTCCACATACCAGCCCAGGAAAGCCTCTTGCCCAGAGAAGAGGACTCAGTCCAGCTGTCACGGTGTTTCATGGAGTTAGCTAGCTTCCTTATCCGGAAACTGGCACTTCCACCTCCGGAGACATCTGGCTCTGCCCCACTTTCTCTGGCCCCTGAGGACTCCTGCTCACCTAGGGGCTTTTAAATACACAGCTGCTCAGGACTAGTCCAGCATGACCCCTCCCCCAGTTCCTGCCCTTGCCCAGATCTCTGGGGGCCCCCTAGGGAGAAAGGGGTAGGAGCTGGGGCTACCTTTCTGCCCTTCCTCTGGCCGAGCCTCCCCACCACCACCGTGCCCCCAGCTATAGTAGGTGGCATCCTTGTTTGCACAGAAGGGCGATTTGCACTTAAAGGAGTGATTAGATGGATTCTTCTTGCACGCTTCCATTCTGATGGCTCCCAGCTTCATCAGTGTAATTATAATTAGCGCTCTTCATCTTCCTTTTGCCGCACCAGCTGGACAGACTGGTTCTCTTTACTGCCCAGATGGGTGGCAGGGTTGCCTGTGTGGGGATAGGTGACAGGCACCATGAAATAACAGATGGTAAATTCAGGGCTTGTTGGCAATCAGCAGGTTTTTGCTAATGACTTAATTAGCTATGCAAATTGTCAAATCAGTGTGAACATTGTTTTTATCGAAAACTTTACCTAAATTAATTACCATAATTAAGTAGCAGAATGTCAAGGATATTGGCTGCATAAAAGGGCCTGGCTGAGTGGAGAAAAGAGAGATTCTGTCTTCAATTAAAACGTATACCATCCTTGGGACAGAGAAAATGCCATTTGGAATGAGTCGCGGGGATCTTGCAGAACTGCATCCCACCTAGGCCCGCCTGTAGTTCCCAAAGCCATCCAGAGGCCCTAAGGATAAAAGTGGTGGATTTCTGGAGGTATTGCAAAGCACCCCAAAGAAGGTTCCACTCGTCCTCTCAAAAGTCCCCAATGTCGGCAAGTTAAAAGCGTGGATTTTTTTAATTTTGAAAAATCCATTTTTTTATTTCTGCAGATTGCTAGCATTGCTCGTTCTCCGGTGTCAGGCTGCACACTCAGGACATAAACTCGCGTGGTTGTTACACAGCAGGAGGCGATGTTTATTCCCTGTAGAAATCAAATATGCTCTCGGCCCCCCGACACTGAGACTTGACCCCGGTGTACAGGACAGGAGCGCGCCTGTCTAGACCCCCCCAGCTCCTCCCACTATTGTTTTACGCTGAGCTTCTCTCTCCCAAGGTTTCCCTGTAATAATGTCAGCTGCTGTTCACAGGATGTGATGGTGGTAGGAGAGCCAACTCTGATGGGAGGTGAGTTTGGGGACGAGGACGAAAGGCTAATCACTAGATTAGAAAACACGCAGTATGATGCGGCCAACGGCATGGACGACGAAGAAGACTTCAACAATTCACCCGCCCTGGGGAACAGCAGCCCGTGGAACAGTAAGCCTCCCGCCACCCAAGAGACCAAATCAGAAAACCCCCCGCCCCAGGCTTCCCAGTAAGAGTCCGCAGCGCCTCCCCCGTCCAGAGGCCAGGGTTGCTCACTGCTCCAGCGCTTTACTTACAGGAGAGGAAGGAGACCCGCAAACGTCTCCACGCAGATCTGTTTCTAAACCACAGTGACCTGAGTTTCTTTCTTTCGTTTCGGTTTTTCTTTTCCATTGAGAGGCTCATTCCAAATGGACTCCATGCCCTTCCTTGGCGGCCCGTACGGATGCCCGGGCTCTGGTGGTAACTAAACCAGGGGCGCTCGCGCTGCTCCCGGCCTGTGTGAACGACGTGTTTGCGTTGAATCTCTCTTCCCTGCACCCAAGGAAGGCCATTCAGTCCGCAACTCCTCGGCGCTCAGGATCTCAATCCTAGGCGGACCGAACTGCAGATGACTTTTTAAGATTGTAAAATATTTTCTGCTTTTTGACTTGCATCTGAGAGTTTCTTGTTTCAGTAAAAAAAGAAAAGGGAAAAAAATCAGCTTCTGGAAAGTCATTTAAATGTACTTATATATATTTTTTTCTTCACCTTTTTTTGCATTGGGTAACAGCTCCGAGGGCCCGGCCGGCGACCTACGGGCGCGCGCCCGGCAGTAGGTTCTAGAGCCCAAGTGGGTTGACTGTGGCCCCAGCGAGCGCTGAAACAAGAAATGTGCTTGTGTTGTTGAAGACACCAATGCAGATCTTAATGTAAAGAAAGAGACTTGGCCCCTTGAGAATTGATGCGTTTGTAAAAATTGCTGTTGATCCAAATATTTTCAAGCCATGTTATCCATTAATTTTGTGGGCAGTTTAATAAAGCTGAAACTTTGTGTTTTTTATTGTATCTGAGTTGGCTATTGTTTCTTTTCATAGTATACTCCTTGTATAATATTTTGTAAAGCCTTCACCTGGTTCTTTTATGGGGACTTTTCTTTGGGACAATTCCAGTGTATTTATGTGAAACTTTATAAAAAAAAAAACCAACTAATTTTCCATTTGCATATTAATATGTTTCTCCATACATGTAAAGACACAGTGGCTCCGTGTGTTACAAAACAGCTGTGTTTTATGTATGCTTTCCTGATAAATGTGCCAATAATAAACTGTGTTAATGACCAAAGCTCACGAGTCTGGCTATTTATAAACACAGGCAGAAACCTGCTCACAATTATGAAATGCTTTCAGCTTGGATTTCTTGCCCAGAGTCCAAATGGAGTGGGATCGTGAAGTTGGAATGTTTTTTCTTAAGTGTGGTTCCTTTTCCCACTCACTGCTGTCTTCTCAGGCTAACCCTGGCCTGTGGTCTCCACTCCCCCCAACTGCTCTATTTAAGATCCACAGATAAAATTTCAATTACCCCTCACAACTCCACCAAGGAGACATTCATATCCCTGTTTAAAAAAAAAAAAATCAATGCCTAGTTGGTTCCTTTTCTACAAGATCTGTTACATAGAAAGTATGGGAAATTCACTTCAGGACGTTTTTATTTCAAGAACTTTCCCCTTCTCTTCCCCCTGTGTACACATGAGATAGGTGTAGGGAAGTCTGTTGGCATTAACTGAGTGTGTATGATGTGCCAGGAAATTTTAATATTATCATCTCAGCAAATTCTGGAAAGGAGGTTTTGAAAAAAAAGAAGCTAGGTGCAAATGTCTTAGGTGGGGATTTCTAGGATTTGGGGATTCATGCTTTATTGGGGGGATGATTTGAGGGGCTACCTCTGGGGTCCACCTCTAAGGGCTAGGGAGTAGGTGAAGATGGAGAAAGAACCTAGGAAGGCTGGACCCAAGTGGTCAGCTCCCTGGAGCTGGTCCATCTGAGAGGGCTCAAAGAGCAGTCCTCACCCTCCCAACCCCCCTTCCCCCACCCACCCCCACCCTGTGAGCTAAGCTACCAGGCTCTCGTGCACTTGTGCCCATCAGTCTTCAGCTAGGGGGTGAGTGGTAGGAGGGATGTAGTTTTCAGAGTAAACAGTTCTCATCAGTCAAGGGCAGTTCTGCAAAGAAAGGGCCAATAAGCACCTTGTCCTGAGAGAGCTGATGGTCTCAGGACACACACCTGCACAAGCACTGTCTGCTCCAGCGAGTGACTCATGCATCTCAGGGCTCATGGGGCATTGGAATCAGGATCTCCCTTGACCTCAAAGCTCACGCTCTTTCCAGAACATCTCACTGACTCCCTAGAGGGTGAACATTTTGAACAAAGTGGGTGGCCCGGCAACAACAGAACCAAAGGAAGTGAAGGAAACAGCTGCTGTACTGCTCCCACGAGCACGTGCTAAGAGCTCAAGGAGCTCCCCTCCGCCACCTCAGCATTGTAGGTTTCTCTTGGATCAATCGGGTCACCAGTAGGTAGCCATTGCAGGTGATGCTTAGGGCGTTTTACTTAACCTCTGCCCAGCGATCAATTGCTACATGGCAAATCGGTCTGAACCTTAGTGACTCAAGAAAACAATTTCTCACTGCCAGTTGCCTTCTGAGAGCTCACTGGCCTCTGCTGGGTGGTCTGCATCTCGGGACTCAGAGACCAGCTGGGCAGGAGTCACTAGGTTGGCCGGGCTGGACATGCAGGGTCGTGGATGCACAGGGCTGGCCAGAGCTGCTGCTCTTCCTTCTAGAGCCTCTCCATGGGGCTCACACAGACTGATGCCTGACTTCCCTGACAGCCAGCACCCCAAGAGAGAAGAAGCAAAACTTGCCATCACAGAACTGAAGCTGAACACTAGGCTATCCAGACAAGCAGTCCAAATTCAAGGCCAGGAAGCAGGGGCTCCACTGCATGGGGTGCAAGAGCGGGGCATACAGAGCGGGAGGGCAGGTGGCCATGGTCTTTGAAGCAAACATCTGCTACAAGCAGTTCCCCACCTGGCAGGGGCTGGGCTCGCGGCTGCATCTTACCTGCACCAAGTGCTCAGATCCCAAGAGTCTTTGCATGTTTTGCCCTCTGATAATGCTAACCAACCCCACCTTCTCACATCACCAAGACAACTCATCTTTAAAAGACTGGCCTGAGGTCCTCAGGAGTCTCATGCCTTCCCGACCCTGGCCGGGGCCTGCGCTCACAGCCAGGGTCCAGAACGTGGTTCCTGCAGCACCAACCCCAGCACTTTCCTTACAAGCTTTAGTCATTCTTCAGTCCCCCTTGCTGTCCACTAGACTTTTCTAGGTCTAAGAAATGTAACTCTTTCCAACTGAATTCTTTTTTAAAAAAATATTTATTTATGCATACAAGAGCTGAGGTACAGGTCAGAAGCACAGGGTGGGGGGAGGAGAGGAGTCACCAGAGACAGAAAGTGGGGAGCAGAACAGGCAGATGGACCAAAATACACAGCTGAGGGGAGCAGCAGGGAGGCAGGAGAGGTCTGCTGTGCCATGTGGGTCCCCTCTCTGGCTGGGGATTGAACTCACGCTGCTGTGCCGCGGATGCTTCACAGAGCGGCGTTCAACCTGCTGCGCCACCAGGGAGGCCCCTCCAACTGAATTCTTAACACCTAACCTCTATCAAACAGACCTGGTGAAAAACTCCCAAGTGAAACACCCCCACTATTTACTGTGCTTTGCCCTGTTAAGTTTCAGACAGGCCGTAGCTCTAGGGCATGCTTAGGGGCCAGCTACCCCCTTGGGTAGAAGCTGAAGAGTAGGCAGAGATGTATATGCTCAGGTTTCTAAGGGGTCAATGAGCACAAAACAAACATTTGATAAGGCGTTGGGCTGAGCCTAGCTTCTGACACAGAAATCCCATGAGATCTGTCAGTCCAGACTAATCCCGAGGGCAACCATTTATTACGAACACACTAAATGCCTGTCACTTGCTGGGTACTTCATCTTGATCACCTCAAACTGGAAGCCAAGGGTGGTGCATGAGTTGGGCTTTACATTGGCAGCAGCCAATGACAGCGGACACCATCATCATCATGGAATCTGAGTCACTGAGGACATCTCAGCTCTCAGCTCCACCCCTCATGTCTCCTTCCAGGCAGCGACCCCCCAGAACATGCTCTCTTCTTGGCAGATTTTGGAAAAAATGAGAGAAACCAGGCTGAGTCATAGAAACACAGGTGCTCCGGTGGCATCCCCTGGCCAGAGCAAGTCACGAGGACAAGCCCAACCTCACACCATCGGGGATGACCTGCTTTGTGCATGAAGCTCAGGGAGGTCAAACAACTTGCCCAAGGTCACACGGAGAAATAGTATAGTTGAGTAAGAATCAGGCATACTCTGCCTTCTGCACAGCCCCTTACAAAGGACATGAGTAAACATCTGGACACCAACCCACTGTGCTGGCATGACATTGCCAGAAACGTCTGTATTTGCCAACATTTAAGAACTGATGAATTTCCTATAAAGATGAAATTGCTTGCTTCTCTTAAAAACTCAGAGCTGACCGCTGGCTCACATTTCTGAATCCCTGGATGGTCACAGGGGGCTGGTGCTGATTCAACCTGTTTAGATGCTGTGTAGTTCATCATCCAACCCAAGCCAACCACCCACTTTGCCTGCCTGGTCTTTGTTAGTTATTCTCAGTTACCCCCATGCGTGCTATTCCCTAAAAGCACACTTAGAAGTACGCATGGCAACCCCATTTTGCAGATGTGAAGACCAAGGCTCAAGCAGGTTAACGGACACCATTTGTCACAGCTAGTGAGTGGTGAGGTAAGCTTTGAACCTGGGTGCTCCAGGCCAGTTTGCCTCTTTTCACCGAACAGCTATTAGAAACCCAGGTGCTAGGGTAGGAATGTGGCCAGTATGATCCTGTTGACTCTTTGCCAACTCCCTGCAGGCAGAGCAAGGTTATTATCCCCCATTCTGCAAACGGGACATAAACCGTTTGCCCAAGGTCAAGAGCTCAGGAGGGACAGCACCGTGCGCTTGACTGTGAATGGGTTATTCAGCCGCGCCGTCGGCAGGTCACCGCAGGCCAGGTGTTCAGTCATTCTCTGGCCTGAGGTCGGGGTCCTGGCATCCTCCTTTCTGCCACTCACTCTGTATTTTCAGGAATTGTCACGGGTGTGCAGAGATCAAGGCTGCTGCTTCCCTGGTAATGGAACAAAGCAGGGAGGCCTCCGTTCAGGGCGTTGAAATCTCAAGAGCATTTGACAAGGGATTTATAAACAAGTTGCCCAGTCCCTGCAGGGAATTATTTCTCTCTCCATCTCTCTTTAACCTTGAGGTGAACATTTAATGCAACAGGATAACACAACCACACTGGCACTGCACGGGGTGGGGCGCAGAGAGAACAAGGCTAACAAGATCAATTTTCCTAAAGCTGCATCATGGCATCCTCAGGAAATTCATTTTATAATGGGCTAGCCCCTCTGTCTTGCATAAGAAAACAATCCCTAGTGTTTTGCTTCCTCTGATCGTCAAGTAATATATGCTTATTGTCGATGGTTTGGACACAGAAACAAGACAGAAAGAACGTAAATCCACTATCCTTTGATACATGATGATACAACACTGCAAGTGTTCTGATGAATATCCTCCCAGATCTTTTTCTTCCTGGCTCATATACATTGTAGTGTCGGGTGACACACAAAATAGACACTTTTATACCCCTCCCTTTGCAAATAATAATATATCATGAACCGACTTGACTAACTTTTAAAAACATGGTCTTCATTTCCATATAATTCTTCATTGATGGACTACATCATATGTTTTAAGCTTTCTATTTATGCTTGCTGAACTCTTTTTTTATATTCTGTTAGCATTTCATCGTCATTAACAAACTAAGCAAAAGCAAGGGCTCCCTGTGCGTGGTCCTGCCCACAGGAGCTTACAGTTCAGATGGAATAGAGGTCAAGGACAAGGCCATGAAATGCTACCCAAGCTTGCAAGGTTAGCGTACTCAAAGTGTCGACTGAGCCAGGGAACTAAAGCTGCAGGGCTCCAAGGTATGGAGCTCATGCTTGCCAGGAGTCTCTGCTCAGCGAGTCTTCACCACAACCAGAACGTGCACCTGCTTAGTCCATGAAGTTCAGAGAGGTCAGGTAACTTGTCCCAGATCACACAGCAAGAAAATAGTAAGGTGAGGCTAGAACCAGCACACGACAGCAAAGTCTGTTCTTTCTCTGCAAACCCTGGAAATCTCTGGGAAGCAGCTCACGCTGTGCTTGTCTGCTGGGAGAATGGCTGCCTAGAAGAGAGGGCAGCGAGGGCCCCCTGACACCGCGTGCACACCTGAGGGTCTGGTCGCCTCTCTGAATCTGCTCTCCACCTGTGTCTGCTCACCCGTCACTGATGTCCTTGCGGTCTGCGGTCACTGCGAACACTAAGGAGGCTGGGTCTTGAACGCAACCTCACACATCAGCACCGTTGGTGTGAATAGAAAGGTGTGTCTCCAGGGCCTCCCTGGTGCAGAGGGCTGAGCACCACACTGTGAAGCAAGCACAGCACAGTAGCGCGAGTTTGATCCCCGGCCAGGGAGGGACCCACATGGCGCAGCAGACCTCTCCTGCCTTGCCTGCTGCTCCCCTCAGCAGTGGATTTCAGTCCATCTGCCTGTTCTGCTCCTCAGTCTGTCTCTGGTGACTCCTCTCACCCCCCACACCCCTGGCCTGTACCCCAGCTCTTGCATACGTAAATAAATAAATCTTTTTAAAAAAGAAAGAAAGGTGTGTCTCCCACTTGAAGACATGATCTGGAAAAAAAATACAGAAGGTCATTAAAACTGCAGCATAAGGGAATGGGTGAAGCTCTCTGTACAGCCCCACCCAGCCTGTGTGTGTGTGTGTGTGTGTGTGTTTTCCCCCGGCCTCCTATTCACTCTAGAACTTAAACATGCTGGATGTAGAGAATATTTCTTATTTTCCAGTGATCTTCAAAGTCTTCCAACAACAATTACTCCTGAGTTAAGCAGAAGCCTTCAGAAGGATGTTCTTCTTGACGACGCTTCCAAAACCAAAAGGTGCTTCTTTCTTTTAAGTCTTCATTTTCTTAGAGTACTTTTTCATTCTTTTGGTGTTTGCACATTCTCCTGTCCGGTATTAATGAAAACGCTCATGCTGTAAGAGACTGAAAAGTCACAGATGAGTGTGACATTGCTTTCACTCTCAAGGTCTAGTAAAGCCCAAGTCACAGACATGGAAACTTCCATTCTGGAGAAAGGAACTTCTGGAAAGCCCAGGCACTGTCTAAGGAGCCAGGCAAGTTTCACTTCCTCTGTCAGTTCTGACCTGCAGCGCGACGTGCGCGCCTGTGTTGGGAAAGCTTTGGGGGGCGCGTTCGCTCGGGAGAATAAAGGTGTGCGTGTCAGCCATGCCCGCGGGGTGACTTGGTTTCCTGGCATGTGCGCCTCCACCCTAAACCGCAAGCAAATTGACACCAGAGGCCCACGGACTCGTGCTGCTCCCCAGAGCAGATGACCGCAGTGCCAGCAAGGCCTGGGGCAGGTTCTCCATGATCTAGGCAGACGGGAAAAGGAGAGTCCCGGAGCCCTCTGTGGCTCCTCCCAGCTTTTACTGACCCTTCTACACCATTTGTAGAGGCAGCCAGCTGCGGGGCAGGCAGGGGGCCCGGGGAGGGGATGAAAGGCCAGGCCGGGAGGCCTCCTTGCCCCTGCGAATCTCCTCTTTTGGACTCTCTGGCGTTGTCTCGTGGTCTCTTCTCTGGTCCCTACTGCACCCCCACAGGGTCCTCTGTCACCACCGCCCTTCTCTGCTCTCTGCTGCGCTCCCCTGTGCTCCGCCGCGCTCTGCCCCATGGGCGCTGTCACCACACCATCTACGGTCAGGCTCTCGGCTCAGGTGCGCCCACACCGTCCTCCACGCCACACTCCAGGTGTCACACGTGTAAGACCACGGCTGTCAGTTATTGATGCTATTGGCGGGAGGGCGGAAAAACCTGATCACTTTCATCTACCCTACAATGACTACCCACCCCTGTTTTCCCGAGACTGTCCAGCTTTTTTTTTAAGATTTTTTAAATTTATTTATGCATGCAAGAGCTGGGGTACAGGCCAGAGACACGAGACGGGGAGGTGAGAGGATTCACCAAAGACAGAGTGGGGAGCAGAACAGGCGGATCTATGGAAATACACTGCTGAGGGGAGCAGCGGGCGAGGCAGGAGAGGTCTGCTGCGCCATGTGGGTCCCCTCTCTGGTGGGGGATTGACTCACGCTGCAGTGGTTGCAGAAACCTGACAGTGCTGGCACCACCAGGGAGGCCCCTGTCCAGCTTTCCCTGCAAACACTCCTGTTCCTGGGACACTCCTCAGTCCCAAGTGAACCTGCCTGCCCATTTGTGCAGTAGGACTCGTACGTGGAATCACCTGGTTCCCCTGTGGAGCATCTTTTCCATTGCAGGCAGCTTGCACACATTGATTCTAATACCCCCCCACCCTGCTGGGAAGACAGTGCCATTGTTTTACAGATAGGGAAGTCAAGGCCAAGAGACATTAAGGAAGATGCCCGAGGACCTGAACTACTAGACAGGACTGAGAGCCAGCCCTGGGGTGACTGCTGCACCACCTCCACTTCTCTGCTATGCTGCTGGCTTTGAACTTCCATTCTAAACTAGACCAAGGTTAATGCAATAGGTCAAGTTGACGACAGAGGAATGATCCAGCAGCAGAGACATGAGACCTCAAATCATTCCAGGGGTGCCACCAGGGACCTGGCTGTGCAGCCAGGTACACATCTGTCTCTTACACCATCTTTCTTTCCATTCTGGGAGGACACAGCTACTCCCATCATGCTAATGGTTGAGTTAAATGGCAGATTAGAAAGTCAGACATTCTCACTGGTGCGAGGTGGTATCTCATAGTGGTTTTGATTTGCATTTCTCTGATTACAAAAGATGTCGAGCATTTTTTCATAGGCCTATTGGTCGTTTGCATGTCCTCTTTGGAGAAATGTCTTTTTAGCTCTTATGCCCATTTTTTGACCGGATTGTTCACTTTGCTTATGTTTAGTCTGGTCAGTTCTCTGTGGATCTTTGTGATAAGTCCCTGTGGTGCCAGCAAAGGGCACAGAGCAAGTTCTCAATGATTCCGGCAGACGGGGTGAAGGAGGAGTCCTGGAGCCCTCAGTGGCTTTTTCATACTCTTATTATTAGAGGCAACCAGGTACACGTGAGGCAGGGGTACGGGGGACTAGGAGGACTGCCAGACACCCAGCGCTTCTCACTCTCTCGACTGCTTTATTGCTTCTTTCTTCTCTGCCTCTGTGCAGAGGCAGGAAGGGCGGCACACTGGGCAGGTTCAGGATGGTTCTGGGCAGATGGGTCAAGGAAAGGGAGGAGTCTTGAAGCCCTCGGTGGCTTTTCATGCTTTTATTAGTAGAGGTGGCCAGGTACATAGCAGGCAGGGGTGCCGGGGGGCTGGGAGGCTGGCAGGCCTCCCAGCCCCCAGTGCATCTCACCCTCTCGGCTGCTGCTTCTCTCTCTCTACTGCTGCTGCTGCTGCTCATCCATACTGTCGGTCCTGTTAGTCCTGTTGGTCCTGGTGTCCTCATGACACTGCCCATTTAAGCCCATGTCCAACTCAGGTGTGCCCACTTGTGCATGCCCACCCTGGAATGCTCGTAGCACCGCAGGTGTCCATCATCACAGTGGTGGGAGGGTGGAAAGACCTGATAGTTCTCTGACCCTACACTCTGTCTCTCCCCTGCTCTGCTGCTCTTGTTCTGCTCTTGTTCTGTTCCACTGATGTCCTCGTGACGCCACCCTTACACGCACATATCTAAGCCCAGGTGCACCCACTTGCGCATGTCCACTCAGGCCTGCGTGCAGAACCTCAGGTGTCCATCATCACACCAATGGTGGGAGGGCAGAAAAACCTGATACTTTTCTCTGACCCTACAGTCCCTTGTCAGTAGTGTTGTGTGCAGATTTTCTCCCAGTCGGTGAGGTGTTGCTTTGTTTTGGTTAGTGTGTTGTAGTGCCAGGAAGGTACACAAAGCAAGTTCTGGATGGTTCTAGCAGACGGGGTAAAGGAAGGAGTCTTGGAGCCCTCGGTAGCTTTTATGCTTTTATTTACAGAGGTGGCGCCATTCCCTCAGAGGCGACCAGGTACATGGCAGGCAGGGGTGCCGGGGGTCCAGGAGGCTGGCAGGGCTCCCGGCCCCCCGCGCATCTCACCCTCTCGGCTGCTTCTTCTCTCTGCTTCTACCGCTGCTCTTATTCCACTACTGGTATCCTGTTCTCCTGCTGCTGGTGCTGCTCTCTTTCTTATACACCCATTTCCAAACCCAGGTACACCCACTTGCACACGCCCACCTAGGCATGCACGCAGCACCTCAGGTGTCCACCAGCACACCAATGGCTGGAGGGTAGAAAAACCTGATAGTTTACTCTGACCTTACATGTGTCTTTTGCTGTACAGAAGCTTTTAAGTTTGATATAGTCCCAGCTGTTTATCTTTTCCTTCACTATCTTTGGTTTGGGTACTGTGTCTTTAAAGATGTTACTTAGGTATATGTCATATAGAGTTTTGCCTACTTTTTCTTCTATGTATTTTATGGTTTCAGGTCTCATGTCTAATTCCTTAATCCATTTTGAGTTGATTTTTGTGCATCGTGAAAGGCAGTATTCTAGTTTCATTCTTTAGCATGTAGCAGTCCAGTTTACCCAGCAGCATTTATTGAACAAGCTGTCTTTATCTCACTGCATATTCTTTGCTCCTTTGTCAAAGATTAGTTGTTCATAAGTCTGTAGGTTTATTTGTGGGCTTTATATTCGATTTCATTGCTCTGTATGTCTGTTTTTGTTCCAATACCATGCAGTTTTTTTTTACTGTAGCTTTGTAATATAGTTTGAAATCTGGACGTATGATACCTCTATTCTCCCCTTTTTTTAGGAGCCAATGGAGAGCTTTGGCTACTTGAGGTTTTTTGTGTCTCCATATGAATTTCATCAATATTTGTTTTATTTCTTTGGAGAATGTCATTTAAAATTTTTAATGGGATAGCATTGAGCCTGTAGATTGCTTTTGGTAGGATGGCCTTTTTGATGATGTTAATTCTTCCAATCCATGAGCAAAGGATGGCTTTCCATTTCTTAATGTTGGGAATGCAAACTGGTCCAACCGCTATGGAAAGCAGTGTGGCGGTTCCTCAAACTACTAAAAAATGGAACTCCCACATTATCCAGAAATCCCACTCCTAGGAATATACCCAAAAGACACAAAAACACTGATTCAAAAGAATACCTGCACCCCTATTATAGGGTCAGAGAACTATCAGGTCTTTCCACCCTCCCACCACTGTGATGATGGACACCTGCGGTGCTACGAGCATTCCAGGGTGGGCATGCACAAGTGGGCACACCTGAGTTGGACATGGGCTTAAATGGGCAGTGTCATGAGGACACCAGGACCAACAGGACTAACAGGACCGACAGTATGGATGAGCAGCAGCAGCAGCAGTAGAGAGAGAGAAGCAGCAGCCGAGAGGGTGAGATGCACTGGGGGCTGGGAGGCCTGCCAGCCTCCCAGCCCCCCGGCACCCCTGCCTGCTATGTACCTGGCCACCTCTACTAATAAAAGCATGAAAAGCCACCGAGGGCTTCAAGACTCCTCCCTTTCCTTGACCCATCTGCCCAGAACCATCCTGAACCTGCCCAGTGTGCCACCTTTCCTTCCTGCCGCTACACCTATGTTTAGTGAGGCACTCTTTACAATAGGTAAGACCTGGAAACAACATAAATGCCCAAAAACAGATGACTGGATCAAGAAGATGTGGAACATATACATGATGGAATACTATTCCGCAATCAAAAAAGATAAACTAGTCATTTGTAGGAATATGGATGGAGCTAGAAGAGATTATGCTCAACGAACTAAGTCAGAAGGCAAAAGAAAAATACCAGATGGTTTCACTCCTAGGAGAAATATAAGGGAACCAAATAAGTGACCAAGGAAGAGAATAATAACAATAAAAAAATACAACAAATACAAAAATACAAGGACAAATCGGGGATACTTCATGGGGAGGGGGGAGGGAATGGACTGAGGGCAGAAGGAGCACAGGGGGCAGAGATGATGGTGCACTAGTGAAATGGTGGGAAATGGAGACCACAATTGATGTCAAATATATATAAATTAAAAAAAAAGAAAAAGAAAATGTGTTTTTAAAACAAACATATTTGGAAGACAATATGAAGTGGTGGTGAAGTACTTGAACCCTGACGATAGGTAAACACGGGTCCCTATCTTGATGCTGGTAAACATTGGCTGTGTGATCTTGGACAAATTATTCAACTCCTCTGAGCCTGTTGTCTTAACTATAAAAAAGAATGTATTAATAGCTCCTACTCAAAAAGTTACATTGCAAATTAAGTGTAATTTCATATGATAATCATGTGACTCATAGTTAGAAATTGTTTATTGCAATTATTAATAATTAGTAAACTTAATTGACTGTTAACACTTTAAAATAAAATATATTTTCCCACATACTCTCAGTTATTGCTGTGATTTCTGTATATATCTTAATCAGACAACTTTACTGAATTTTTACATTCATCCTAATTGTTTCCTAATTCATTCCATGTGTTTTCCTTTCAGGTAAAATATCTCTTGTTTTCATTGCTTTGTTTAATGCAACTGGTTAAAATTTCAGCTATAGTAAATATTGACAGTGATAGGTTTTATTTTTATTACTCCTGCTTTTAATGAAATCCATTCTAGTGTGTTTTTTCACTCAATATAAGATCAAATCTGTAATATGTAAAAGAAATGATCCTCTAAGATTTTCTAGATTTTTTTTATTTAATTACCAGTGGAAGTTAAATTTTAGCAAATGCCATTTTGCGGCTATGGAGATCATCAAATTTTTTGTGTGCTATTAATGATTGGTAGTTTGTTAATCTATTTCTTAACTTTGCTAGATTAAATTCTACTTGGTGATAATAAATTATTCTTTTAACATGCTGTTACATTATATTTGCTGTAACTTCATTTATGCTGTCCACATCTGTGTTCACAGTAGAATTGGCCTTCTTTAGTCCTTTGTTCTCCTTTGTCCCTGCATGCCCTCAGAACCATGATATAGAGTACGCTTGCAATTGTCTTATCTTTTCTGTAACAGTTTATGACCACATGACTCCCGAGTGTTTTTGAAAGCATTATTAGGATTTTTTATTCTGAGATGTAAGTTCATTTCAAATTGAGCTAAAAAATTCACTAATTTCTGTTATTTTTGTAGTCCCTATTTTGTTATTTTTATATCTGATTCAACTGTGCTTTGGAGATGCATTGAATCACAGTTTGACTTTTAAATTTTTTGTTCTTTGTTGTTTAATAGTAGTACAATTTGAAGCTAAGAATTATAGTGTTTGAAAATCCGTCAGTTTTACAAGGATTAACACTTCCACTGCTACACTTTCCACCATTTTCATTCACATCCACCATAAAAGAGGATGGAAAGCAATGGTATGTCATTAAAAAATAATAAAACTCGAAATTCTCCCTTCACCTTAACCATTAGGAAATCCAAATGCAAAATGGCAAGCTGGCCGATGAAAGTGCAATAATACACAACATAATGTGAATAAAATGCAAAGGAATACTGACACGATTTGGTGCCTTCCCTCTTTTCTTGTAGGAAGAATTGGTGCAATTACTTGGCTGGTGTGAATGAAGAACCGTTCATTTTCTCTGACCCCAGTTTCTCCATACTTATCACTCGGCTTCCACTGGTCTTGGCAGTCTGTCCAGTTGTGTTATTGGTCAGTCAGTCCCCCAGGCATGTGCTTCTCATTGATTATTGGCATGATGAGAGAGTGCATGCCAGAATCCTCGTTTCTGCACTCTACTGTTCAAAAATCAAATGTTAGGTGCTAACAGATAATGAAAACTATGTTGAGCAGTTGTCATCCCAGGAGTGGTGCTCTCTCCTCTCAGGTGGGCTGTCCATCTCATTCTGTTGTTCACGCCCCCTTCCCCCCTTTGGGTCTGGGGGGATAGTCCAATCCTGGCAAGAAGTCCAACCCTTTCATGGGGTCTGATCTGAAAATGGATTCTCCTTTGAGCAGAAATGCAAATACTACTACACTGACTATAAAAATGACTCAACACACTTCCTTCTTTCCCAAACACGGTGACTGGAGCTTTGCTGTTTAACCATCCATGCCACTGTAACGGGGTTACAGCTCCACCTCCCTAAGCCCCCTGATTTTTCATCCACCAGGAGCCATAGACAGATCCTCTGGCCCCTCAGTCCCTCATTTCCCTTTGCTTCATTTCTAAGTGAATCAGGTATCCATGGAAACAACTGAAGATTAAGACTCATGACAGATATTCCTTCATTTCTCTCTGAACAATACAGCAAAAATAAAGATTATTTTAGGAACAGCCTGAATTCCAACAACAAATTATGAAATCCAGATGCAGAATGGAAGTGGCAGGGAAGAGCCTACCCCTCTAAACATTCTCTTGCCCTCTGACTATAAACTCAGAGAAGACAGACAATGCACGTAGCATACTAGGGAGCTCAACTTTCATGAAAACCGGATTTTGTCACTTGGTGAATCTCTTCTTGGATTGGAGCCTGCTGAACTTCAATGTAACTGGGTGCTATCTATATTTTTTATGATGTGGTGACATCAGTTCAGTCTGTCCTACTGGACCTGGGCTCTCTAGCTAAAGAAGTTGTAGGTAGGTTCTAACCCTCTCTTTTTGTGTTCTCTGTGACTTCCACCACCATCTGATATCCTCCCTCCCTCCCTCCCTCCCTCCCTC
>JAGFMF010011878.1:6588748-6605517 GCA_019455555.1 Galemys pyrenaicus
CTTCCTTCCTTCCTTCCTTCCTTCCTTCCTTCCTTCCTTCCTTCCTTCCTTCCTTCCTTCCTTCTCCAGCTAGATTCCCTGGGAACAATATTCTGAATGCTCTATCTGGATCACAACTCATGTCTTTGTCTTTGAGTGAACAGAACACCTTGATTTACAGTCCTACCAATATTTTGCCCCATAATGAACCAGGAAATAGACCAGTGCTGCCGGAAGGGAAATGGCTGCACAAACTAGAAGACAGCTTGTGTCCATTGCACAGTGAGCATCAGAAAGAATGTGCAGATGCAAGTCTGTGGTGGGCCATGACAAGCTGAGTCCACAGAACTGTCGGGGAGTGCACTGGAATGCTTCGGGCTGTGACCCTGGGAGTTGGGTCTCGTTTGGTGACTGTATCCAACATCTAAGCAGCAAGAGATAACCATTGTTAAATTTGCATTTCTTTGATTTCCGGTGGGATGGAACATTTATCATAAATTAATGATTCATAATTCCGTAACTTTTAGCCTACTTCTTGCCTATTTTTCTCTTGAAATTTTAAGTTTCCAATTAGTTGGTGCCATTTATTTTAATAACAGCAGTAACAATTTGCCTAGTAGATTTGTAATATTTTCCCCAGGTACTGATTTCCTTTTGATTCTGATATTATGAAAAAAATTTTAATTTTTGTAATATAAAATCAAATTTTTTTCGTGAAATTTTTTCTTCTGGGAAGTCAGCCTAAAATCTCAAAGTATACAGATAACATAACGATAGTTTCTTTTCATTTGTGCTTTTTGTTTTACACATTCAGTTCATAGTTTATTATGGAACTTATTGTTTTCTCTTATCAATGCTGATTATTTGCAATATGTCCTTCTCTCATAGGTAGCTAATTGTGTAAACATCATATATCAAATATTTTTTCCTTGTCTATGGATTTGTAATGCCATTTGTATCATAAACGAAACCCTTAAGTAATCATGCCTTTGTTTCTGCACTGTCTTTTCCGGTTCAACAATCTGTCAAATGTCATAAGTACAATATTTTTTAAATTACTGATGCTTCAGAATGCATTTAAATAGGAAAAAACTCTCTTTACCTTTTGTGTTTATTTTTTAAAAAGCTTTTTAAGCAATTCTATCCCATTATATTTCCTAAAGAAATTTCAGATGATGTTTATCACAAAAAAAATTATTTTGGGATGTTGATTGAATATTTACGTTAATTTGAGGTGAACTTACATCTTCGTAGAAACAGTCAGACAGTACTTATTGTTTAATGAATACTTTTCCTGTTTCAGAAGTACAACATAAATATTATCTCATGCAATTCTCAAAGTAATCTCATTGGATTGGAACTATTATGGGCCCCATTTGACAAATGAGGTCTACAGAAATTACAGTCTTTTCAAAAATCACATAGCTGATTAGAGGCAAAGTGGAGACTGAAATTCAGGTCTGATTGTAGTATTTGTAGATAAGATTCCTCCAATTTCTCTGTGTTCTCTTTCTATATGTTAGTAGAGTTCTGTTATTTTGCTCATATAGATTTTGCCTTTTTAAAAGTAAGTTATTCCTTGGTATCTTATATATACTATTCACTTTTCTTTATTCTATTGCTATGTGGTTAATTTCAACTTATAGAAAAGATGCTAATTTTTATATCTATACTGCACCTGGCCAACTTTATATCCATTTAAAAAGCTCTCAGTTGATTATCCTGGATCATCACCAGCAAAAATGATAATATTAATATTGTTGAGATGATAGTTATCCTCAAATTGATCTACAGATTCATACAATCCTCTTCAAAATTCCAGCTGATTTCTTTGCAGAAATTTACAACTGATTTTTAAATTTATTTGGAAGTGAAAAGGATCAAGAGTATCCAAAATAATTGTAAACAAAGCTGAAGGACTCATATTTCCTGATTCCAAAACTTACTTAAAAGCTACACTAATTAAGACAGCACAGTGCTGGCATGAAGATACACACACATATCAATGGAATAGAACTGAAAGTCTAGGGGGAAAAAAGCTCTCACATCCATGACCAATTAACTTTCAAAGGGATGTCAACATAATTTAACAGGGGAAAGAATAGTCTTTTTAGCAAATGACACTGGGACAAGCGGATGTCCAGATATAAGAATGAATTTGGGTGTCTACCTCACTCCATATAAGAAGTCAACTCAAGGGGCCTCCCTGGTGGCGCAGCAGGTTGAGCGCCACTCTGTGAAGCATCCGTGGCACAGCTGTGTGAGTTCGATCCCTGGCCAGGGAGGGGAACCACATGGCACAGCAGACCTCTCCTGCCTCCCTGCTGCTCCCCTCAGCAGTGTGTTTCAGTCCATCTACCTGTTCTGCTCCCCATTTTCTGTCTGGTGAATGCTCTTACCTCCTGTGCCTCTGGCCTGTACCCCTGCTCTTGTATGCATAAATAAAAAATCTTTTAAAAAAAAAGTCAACCTAAAATAGATCATAGACCTACACACCTAGACCTAAAAGCTAGACTTATTATACAACTCTTAGAAGAAAATATAAGTATTAATCTGTGTGTCCTTGGACTAGATAATGATTTCTAGGTGGGGTCAGTATAAATATGAATAAATAGCATATGAATAAATCAATATCATTACCCATCAGAGAAATATAAATTGAAACCACTATGAGACAACACTTCACAACCGCAAAAATGGCTAAATCAAAAAGATAAATGATAAGTGTTGTAAAAACAAAATGTGGAGAAATTGAGACTTCATACTAGCGGGGACATTAAATGGAGATTTCAAATGGGACAGCTGCTTTGAAAAAGAGTCTGATGTTTCTCAACCAGTGCTTCCACTCCTAAGTATACGTATCCAAGAGAAATGAAAACACATCCACACAAAAAAAGTGGATACATTTTTGTTTATAGCAGCATTATTCACAATAGCCTGAAATGTGAAGAACTCAAATGTCAATAGTGAATGAATACTTTAACAGTGTGTGTTCTTATTGAGGAGTTATTAGCTAGCAATACAAAAAAAAATACTGATATTCTAATATGAAATGGTGCTCAATTAATTTCATATGTAGCGTGGATACATCCTGAAAACTTTATGCCATAGGAAAAAAGCCAGTTACAAAAAAGACCACATAATACATGATTCCCTTCATATAAAATGTTCAAAATAGGCAAGTCTATAAAGACAGATTTAGTGTCTCTATAAGACTGGTGGTGGGGTGATTGAAGGAAAAGGGGAGCAACTGCTGATGCATGGGATTTGGGATGAGTGATGAAAAGGTTTTAAATTTGATTGTAGTTATGGTTACACAATTCTGTGAAAGCACTAAAAGCTCTCTCACCCCGGTCCTCCTTGAATCTCAGATGAAGTACCCAAAGTCACATTTGTAAGTGGTAGAATCTGGACTTGAACCAAGGAATATCGAACTCCAAAGCCCAAGTTCTATTTCCAAGCAGTTGAGTCTGCCAGTTCAGGGTGACCTGGGCTGGAAGGGCAGCAACAGACCTGAATCTTTAATTAGAAAAGCAAAGGCAGAATAAGAGATGGTGTTCAACTAATTTCACAGGAAGCCCTCTGCCCTTCCAAATGTGGGCAAAATGGACTAAAATGAAACTGTCATCTTAGAAATAAAATCTGCTCCATGCAGCCAGCTGAGTCTATGCATAATATATTTGTGATAGGCTCTTTGGAAATTTAAGCTAGGTCAGGCGAAGTGGACCTTCTTAACCAATATTAAATCCAGGCAATATTTAAAACATTTCACACCAGAAAAAAATCTCATAAAGTAATTAAAGAAGCTGACAAGAAATAGGACACCTTTTCTAGGAATAGAAGATGGAATTGCTTGTCCTGCTTTTTTACGACTCGTTTACCCAGGTTTTTCCCACAACAAACAAAGTTCACGTTGCAGAGAATTCCCCAGTATCCAAGTTAATCAACTGCTGTGCACCACAGAAACCCTCTCAGCTCAAGCTAATCCTCTCATCAGCTAGATAAATAATAACTTAGACCTTTCTAAGAGTGCCCAATTGGTTTTATTATCATCACAAGCTTCTTGCTTTCATTTCCACCATTGTACTCTATCATACTCACACCTTAACTAGAGCTTACCTGGCTCAGGTCAGGGCTGAATGTTCAGAAAGCCCTGGGGAAGGAAAGGTTTCCATGAAAGAACAAAGCATTGGTACAGAATAGCCAACAACATCAAAAAGTTAGGCAGAGAGGGACCAGTTGAGATCGTTTATTATACTGTTGTGCAAACTGAGATGCAAGCAAGGAAGTAGCTTGTCCAGACACTGGCCAGCGAGGGATAGAGCTTTGACTCTGACCCAGGGCTCCTCCTCCACCCACCTCTGCTCCAGGCGGTCTTGCTCACGTTCATCCATATCCAGCCTTTTGAGCCTTCACCCTCCCACAAACCCTTGTTTTCCAATCTGTACCAATTCCTGTCGTGACATGAATAGCTCTGGGGGACATAGTCATGGACTGAATTGTGCTTCCAAAAGGATTTGCAGTCCTAACCCCCAATACCTGTGAAGGTGACTTTATTTGGAAATAATTTTTGCAGATGATCCAGTAGAGATGGTGGACGGTAATCCAATATGGCTGCATCCTTACAATAAAGGCAAACTTAGACGTAGAGACAGACACAGAAGGAAGACCACACAAGGACAGGGGGCACACCATCCCCTAGGAAAGGAGCACGGGGATACCAGAAGCTAGGAGAAAGACCTAGAATAATATCTTCCTCATGTTTCTCAGAAGTAACCAACCCGCCAACACCTTGATCTCAGACTTTGAGCACCCAGAACTGTGAGACGCATTTTTATTATGCAAGTCACTCTTGGTGATTCTTCGTTAGCTCATACAGATTCCACTGCTTGGCAATTCTGAACCTCACTCACATACTAAGTCCTAAGTGCCTAGTATATGGCAGGGACTGCAGGTGTGATGGAAGAAAGTAATGAATACAGTTAAGAAGAGCTCACTTATTGAGCACTTCCTGAATGCCAAGCCTTATACTAAGACATTTTAATTAACTTTCTCATTTAAGCTTCATAACAGCCCTCGGAGGTGAGTACTCTTGTTGCCATTACACATATTGAGACACGGAGACCCAGAGAGGTTAAGAATGAATAACTGTCACAGCCCTGCAGGGCGAGCAACATGTCTGCCAGAGATGGGGTCTCTCTCTCCCTGTTTGAACTGAAGAAACATGGTCTCCAAAACTTTAATGGTCTGGTCAGGTCTGGAACTCCTCTCTCGAATGGCGGTGTGGAATCCCAGCATCCCCTTTGTCAACATGTTTAGGAGACATTTAGCAAACACTAGGTGTGATGGAGTCATTTAATACTCCTTATCTTATTCTCCTCCAGTTCTACTTTCATCACATAAAGTTTTATTCTTCTTAAATGATCTCTAGGGCTTGAAGGACTGAAAAAAGCTTTTAAGGATGTGTTTCAGAAGCTCCACCAACCTCTTTAGGAAAATGGCTCTGAAATAACTCCAGGGTTATTTTTAAATCTTTACTTAGTGAATTAACCCTTCAGCTCCTTTCAGAGAAAAGAAGCATTATCAATTCCATTTTGCTAATTTTTCTCTCCAAGATCAAATATCAGAGTGAAGTTAGAATGAATTCTGCAATGCCCAAGAAGGCAATAAACTTGAGGTAACATTTTATGCAGCATCTTCCAGAAATTGATTTCAGCTGATTTTATTGATGTAGGGGAGCTTTTGGCTGGAAAAAGAAAATGAGAGACAAAGAAGTTTACAATCTGTATGATTTGTATTGTTTGATCTGTATGATTGTATTGTATCCGGGCGGTTCCTCCCGGAAATGATTCAGACCAAGAAAATTGGCTGTTTCAATGTACTTGCCAGCCCCTTCTCTCTCCTCTCTGTCCTGGTCTTGCTTGGGTCTCCTCCTTGCTGGTGTTTATCCTTAAGAAGGAAGGGACAAATGCTGAAAAGGTCCGATGAGTAAATACTGAATAGGAAGTAAATACACTCGTTCAATTTTCACACCCACCACTAGGGACCTAGTTGAAAAGGGATGAGGCCAAGGAAGCAGATAAATGACTGTTTATCGACCGATGGAAACCATAGAGCAGCAGATCTAAGATGCGAACTCCTAGTATAGTGTTCCTGGATTAGACCATGTGGTCCAATGTCCGAACATCTCAACCCAGCGGAGGGGCATCTGCATTTAAAACACAAGGATAGCCATTCTGGAAAGTACAAAGATGTGAAGCAAAGGACTGGATCAGGAGAGAGCAGCCTCTGCCTACCAACTTGACCTACAGGGAGGTATAGAAGACCACAGTAAAACCACCCCTTTCTGCTTACCGAATTGTTCTGAGGTAGCATTTCAATATCATGTTTCACCCGAGAAAATAATTCATCCAGGCACCCCCCCCCCATCACGCCTCAGACCACATCCACGTCAGTCCGGAAGGGTCTTTCCCTGGAGTCCTTTCCTGTACCGCGTGGAAAGACGAGCTCCTTGACAGAGAAACTGGTGTTCTGGCTCCTGCATACAGAGCATCTCCTTCAAACCTTCCTCTTAAGGAAGAAAGAAGAATCTTTGAAAATCAAATTTGGGTGCTCTGCTCAATGCATTCATTTATCCATTCCTCCCTGGGGCCACAGAGCCAGGTCACTAGGTGACACGAGGAAGGAGCTGATGCCATGATGCACAGACCCACGGGGTGTGAAGATGGAGGGCTCTGGTGTTACCCTCACAGGGGTCGGGATCCTGCCTGTGCCACCTCTGTGTGTTCTTCAAATCTTCTACATCCTTATTGATTTTCTGTCTACTTGGTCTATCAATTATTGAAAGCAAGGGATTAAAATCTTCAGCTGTGTTTGTGAGCTGTCTTTGTTGTTGCCAGTTTCTATCAGTTGTTGCTTCGTGTATTTTGATATTTTGTTATCAGAGGCATGAAAGTTTTAATTTGTCACATCATCTTGATGAATTTACTCTCTTGCCTTCTTCGACCTTGGTATGATTTTGTGCACTGAAACTGACTTTATCTGGTGTTTATACAGACATTTCAGCCTCCTTTTGATTAGCATTCATCTTTTGTATTGTCTTTGCCATTTTGCTTTTAACCTGTCTGTACCTATTTTATATTTAAAGCAAGTTTATTATTCATTCAATCTTACTTTTTTATCAATCTAACAATCTCCACTGACTTAATTCTTTTTTATTGGATTTATTTAATTGTTTTTGACATCATTTGTAGTCCCCAGGGACTTCCCACCACCATTTCACCCATGCACCATCCCCTCAGTCCCTTGTGCTCTTTCTGCCCTCATCCCTGACTTTACCCTCCCGTCCCTCGCCGCCGCCATGATCTCTCTGGTCTATCTTTGACCTTTTGATCTTGTTGAGTTTTTTTGTTGTTTGTTTGTTGGTTGGTTTTTGGTTGTAATTGCCCATTTCCTTGAGTTTTCTCTTGGTTTTGTTTTTTGTTGTTGTTGTTGTTTTCTTCTTTTTTTATTTTTTGTTGTACTTGTTCTTTCACATTCCTCCTAAAAGTGAAGCCATCGATATTTTTCTCTTGCCTCACTGACTTAATTCTTAATATAACTAAGTGAAAATCTATACCCTTTGGTCAGCTAATATGCTTCCCATCTGTTCCTTGCTCCACGTTCCTTCTTTCTTTATTCCCTCTTTTGGATTGAATTCTGTTATGATCCCATGTAGCTACTCTTTGTCTTATAAGCCACAGCTCTTTGTTGTATTAATATAGCAGTTACCTTAGAATTTACAACATACACCTTTACATTTCAAGTCAACTTTCAAGAGATATTATGCAATTTCATTAATAGTAGAGGAAACTTAGAATAGTGTCTTCATGTTTTCCACACTTACTTCATTATTTTATTTTTACCTTTACCTAACTTCATAAATCACGCACTACCTTGTTAATATTTTTATTTAAACAGTAACTTATCTTTCATTAGTTAAGCTTTTCTACTTTGAGATTACTGTAAGTCATACAAATCATACAGAAATTCCAGGTATTACACGTCTAGTTCCCATCATTGGTAACATACTTCAAGACCCCCTATTTGTTACACAGACTGGATAAGTTGGGTGAACAGTGAGTCCTGAGTGAACTCCACCCACTGATGTTTTATGGACTCCACCCCACCTCCAAAGAGATCCCAGGTACTGAGGACTACAACTCCCATAGTGCCATGGGACTTCCCTTGCTCTTGACTTCTTGAAAGGAGGATTTCTGGGAAGAAAGAATGAAGTTAAGCAGCCATGTTTGGTGTGAAACCAAAGACATATGGGCCTGGAGGGGCTGCCTCCTTTTGTTACAGGGCAACCCTAATATAAAATGGGTTTGTCTGACTGGGTCCTCACCCGCGCGCTCGAACAGCACTTATAATGCCCCAACTGCAGGCACACACAACAAAGGTTAATAAAGGGGTTTATTTATAAAGGAAGGGAAATAGCGTAGTGAATAAACAAGGGGAAGAGAGGGATACAGATCCGTAAATGTCCTACCCGCTCCTCGGAGCTGGACCCCAACGGTGGCTGAGAGCAGGCTCCCCAGGAAAAGAGAGCCCCAAGGCCCACGTGTCTGCTTCTAATACTCAGCCTGGCTGCTCAACTCCACCCTCAGGTCCCAGCGATCCGTTCTTCGACAATGGCCTTATGGGATTTGTAGTTCTGGAATGGGGGTCGAAGTCCACAATCCATTTCGGCAATCCATTCAGGAGGGTCTTTCCCCCTAACACTTTCACCCACTTTCAGCAGGTACTTAGAGTCCCAGCTCAAACATCATCAACAACAGGATGTATTCATCCTTTCTTCTCTCCCTCTCCCTCTCCCTTTGTCCCCCTCACCTCCCCCTCTTTTCATTTCTCTTATGGATAAGCCTCTCATTAGCCCTTCTCTGTGTGCCTGCCCTTGGGTCTTTCTCTGAATTTTTTAAGCGTAAGGGTGAGGACTCACACCCACGCCATCCCATTTCCCTTTGGGGTTTCCCTGTAACAGATACATTGTCATTCAAAGTGGCCCAGCTCCTGGATGTGTCTGCTCCTAAGTATGTCAACTAACTTGTCCCTTATCTTTGTATTTCCTTTACACTTCACGGGGTCAAGTCAGGGAACTTTGACTAGAACACACCATGGGTGAGAAAGTCACGTCACAGACACACATCCACCTACTACTCTCTGTTATGACCTGACTTGTAGCTCCCCAAAGTTCATAGATTTATTCCTGACCTCTAATCCCTCAAAATGTGACTGAATTTTGGAGATAGGGATTTTAAAGAGACAACTGAGTTAAAATCAGGTCAGACCTAAGCCATTATGACAGGTGTCCTTATATAAGAGTAGGAGACAGACAGACAGACAGACAGGTGGGAAGACCATGTAAAGACACAGGGAGTGAGAGACTAGGGGAGCAACAACTCAGAAGAGGCCAATCCCATTAATATCTTGATTGTGGACTCCTGGCTTCCAGAGTTGTCAGGAAAAAAGTTCCACTTGCTTCAGCCACCTAGTCTATGGTGCTTTGTATGGAAGCCTCAGAGAACCAACACACCCATCTCTAGGGAGGCCAAGATTGACTCCACTGTATCATGGTCATTGCTGATATTTCTCTAGCATCTCCAAAGCTAGAGAAAGAAATAGTGTCCTATTCTTTGACACTGTCCAAATGGCCAGTTCTGCAACACTCATGTAAGGATGTTGATATCTGTAGAAAACCTTTGTTTCCATCAATTTTTGCATAACAGTATGTAAAATGAGAGGTTGAATTCATCAGTCCTTCTCTGTTTGCCAACTAGTGTGCTCTTATAAAATACAGCTTTCCTTCATCAGCTGGGACTATAAACACAGGTCCCGCTGGGAACAGGATGCCTGACTCTGCCCTGATGGCTAACCAGTTTTTAAAGAAATCAGTAATTTTCAAAACTGCCTCAAATGATAACAAATGAGTTTCTTTTCCCCTTTTTAAAAAACTATTATTAGAGACTCAGGGGTTTTTATTGATTAAATGTTTTAATCTACTATAATAATTACTGTTTTTATGTTCAAATTCTCATAACATTTTATGACACTTTTTAAGCTGACTCCTGGGTCTTTTTTGCATTACTCTATTAAACTTTGAAAGTTTCTTTGCGTTTTGGCGCTATAAGATGTTTCTAGTTCATCTTGGCCCCAGAACTGGAGTTTTCCTTTTTTAAGAATTCTGGTTCATTTTATTAGCTCATAGAATAAGAGACTACAATCTCGATGCTCAGAGGTGTTCGTAGCTACCCTGGATATATACAGAGCTAGAAAAAACTGTGTGGGGTGCATGTGTATGTGTGTGTGTGTGTGTGCACACCTGCAGCCTCTTATTGATATATATATTATGTTCACATTAGATTTTATTTATAATTGTACCTTCTACTAACAATCACTTCTAAAGGCATTAGCATGATTATTCATTTGCTCTAACCATAAAAAATATTTATAAAAAATAATTTCAGAATATCAATGCTAAAACATGTATAAAAGTTTAACATGTCTTTGTATTTTTCATCCTTAAAATATCCACCTTTAAGGATGACTGTGTTCTAAAAATCGCACGAAATAAACCCCTGGTGAGGCAGGCATGCCATCACTGCGACAAGCACTTAGGTTCCTCCTTCTGCTGATCTCCAATTGTAGTGTTTTTCTTTTTAGTTTTTACTGTACAGGTGTTCCCATGACCTAGAGGTCAAAATGTACAGAAGGCTCTAGCCCAGAAGTCTGATGTCTCCGCCAGACCAGGTACCCATTTTGTATTCATTTTTTATCTTTTCAATAGAATGTTTCCCCATTTCCATCATGTCCACACTTCTCCCCTGGCCCCTCTCAAGGTTTCCTAGGAACGGTCAGCTGGTTGGCAAAATTCCTGAAAGTGTAGCCATCTGTCCTTCTAAGCTGGCAAATGCTTCTTCAGGATGGCAGCCTCGTGGCCTCCTGTCCCATATACATAGGGGTTATGAAGACAGAGTCCTAGTTTGATCCGGTTTGCTGTTTCCTTGCAGAAACCAGTCAGACGTCTGGAAGTGGGTGTCAGCTGTGCCCTGCAGCCTCTCCATCTAGCGCTCACTTTACTTAACGTGACCTCCCACTTTTTTCTTAGTGTGGGTTTGTGGGAGCTTTTAAATGTGAAGTAAAAAAGAATTCGGGTTCTCACCCCGATGCAGACCTTAGAAAGGTATTCTCTTGGGCTGTACCTCTCTCTGAACCTCAGTTCCCCGCTTCATGAAATCTTACGGTTCAACAACAATAAAGAGATGTTCAAATAGAATATTAATAATAATATGAACAGCCAGTCTCTATGGAGTGCTGGATGTTTTTCCAGACTGTCCCTAGCACTTAGCCCGGAGTGATTCATTTAATTCTTACAACATCAGTGGCATATGGCCCTTTCCACACATGGAGAAAGTGAGTCACACAGGATAGGAAAATTTCCAAGCTAAGGTGGCCAGTGGGAGGAGGAGCCAGAATTACACTCAAACCATTCCCTTTGGCCATGGGCCTTGGTGTAGGCACGCCCTCTGCCACCTGCCTGCCCAGCCACCACCACTGCCATCAGCTCGGCAGAGGGAGACTTTAGGGCAATTTCCTCACGTTCTTCTAATTCCTTGGTTTCAACTGCAGCTTCTACTTAGTTACTCAAGGAAAGATCGCCCCAATTTGTGAGTCTCCTGGACTTCTTGCACCAACTTTCTAACTTCCTCACCTTGTCCCATCCTTCAAATCACTCCCTCCCCACTTCAACTTCATGGCCACAGCCCGTCCTTGCAAAGAGCAGGTGTCCCACTATAAGGAAATTTGAAAAGGGTGCTTGAGCATCTAGAACCTCTGAGAGAAGAGGAAGCTCAGAACGTGAGCCAAGGGGAGTGCAGAGAAGTAAGCCCAAGTCCTCTGTGCACAGCCTGCTCCCAAGGCGAGCGCTGCCCCATTTCCCAAGGACTAGTCTTCAGAGCCTGAAAGTCAGGGATTGTGCCCCCAGAGCCACGGGATCCCTAAAAAAGGATGAAGCTGAGCATGAGTTGCAGCAGCAGCTGGCGGGGCCTCAGAACCAGCAGCGGGGCCTGCAGGTAGACCTGGGAGGTAAAACTAGCAGCTTTGGTGAGGCCACCTTGGTAAAGCATTTGAGACCCTGTCTTGCAAGGGACGGACACAGCATAAAGGGGTGTGACACCCCTGCCCCAGCGTGACCCAAGGATACAGCTGGGCACGCTGAGGTCGGCTTCCTTGGGGACCACTCTCGTGTTGGAAGAAGGACGCGAGATCCTGAGGCTGGAGTGGAGACACCTGGGATGGCTCTACTACCTGGAAGGAAGATGAACCCATGCGTGTGTGTTTGCTGCAAACAGGATATGAAAGCGCTGCACATCGTGCTTTCCAAGTGTCTCTCTGTGCACACAGATCCCAAACTACTGTGTGTGGAGAAAGACCCACCCAGCTCCCTTAGGCAGGTGCATGCTGCCTCCCTCTGGAAAGCACAAGAGAAATCCATCTTGAAGGAAAACCTCTTCCTGAGGTGTCAGGAAATCTGTGTGCACTTCCAGAGCTGACCACCTGTGGAACTGCAGGGACAAGGCACAGCTGGCACTGCTGGCACAGCTGGAGAGCCTTCTGCCCCATGTGCCAGGCACAGTGCTTGTTCTTCTGAGGCATCTCCTCTCCAAGCTCTGTGTGGTTTCTGTAGACCCCACAAAGGTTTCCACAGGCTGGTGGGAAGGAGACATTTTCAGTGGTCAGGAATGAGGTGATCCCCCCCACCAGGCCATTTATCAAAGTCCTCCCTGTTCATCCTGCTCATTTCAACATTTGGATTAAAAATTGAGCTATCACCTCACACCATAAGAACCACAGTTCTACAAAAGTCGAGAAACAAGTGTTGAAGAGGATGTGGAGAGGAGTTAACCTCACACAGGAGTTAACCTGTGGGTAGAAATGTGAATGAGTGCAGCCCTTCCAGAATGCCTATAATCCGATATCCCACTTCTGGGTACTTGCCAAAAGAAGTACAAAAACCCTGCTAATTCAAGGAGATCCATGTACCCTCATGTTTATTGGAGCACTTTTTACTATAACCAAGAACAGCAAACAACTTAAGGGTCCAATGACAAGAAGACGGTAAAGAAGACGTGGTATATACACACATGGAATACTATTCAGTACTAAAAAATTAATGACAAAACCCTGCATTTTGTAAGAATATCAGCGGGCCTAGAGGGAATCAGCTTAGTGAAATTAACCAGATGGAGAAAGACAAACAACATATGATTTCATTTGTATGTGGTATATAGAGAAAACAAACAGATGAACTAAAAAAAAACAAGCTTTAGAACTATAAGGGCAATTAATGGCTATGGAAAGGGGCAAAAAGGGATGGGTTAATGAGGAAAAAGGGAACAGTGATGTGGTGAAGGATCAAACTATGCTTTTAGAGGCACCATAATGATGCGTATACATGTTGATTCTCAACAATGAACACCTGAAATTTATAATGTTATACTGCAGTGCAATCCTCAGCCTGACAAACTCTTGCAACCCCTCACCAAACTCTTCTATCACCTTTCAGAATGGCCCATGAAAACACTAATTCAAGAGGAAGCTTGTACTCACATGTTGCAGTGCTATTTACAATAGACAAGTTATGGAAATAGCCTAAATACCCCCAAACTGATGAGTGAATCAAGAAGATGTGGTACATACACTTGGGAAATATTACTCAGCAATCAAAAAAGATAAACTCATGCCATCTGTGGCAATGTGGATGGAATTGGGATTGTGACAATCAAAATAAATCAGAAGGAAAAAGATAAACACCAGATGATGTCGATAATATGTGGAATATAGAGAAAAATAACATGAAAGTGAGATAAAGACCTGGGGATCTTGCTTAAAATTAACCTTGAACACAAAAACGTTAATTCAAAGAACACCTATGCCCCTATGTTTAACCTTGAACACAAAAACATTAATTCAAAAGGACACCTGTGCCCCTATGTTTATTGCAGCACAATTTACAATTGGTAAGCTATGGAAACAACTGAAATGCCCAAAAACAGATGACTGGATCAAGAAGATGTGGTATATTTACACAATGGAATATTGCTCAGCAATCAAAAAGGATAAACTCATGTCATTCACAGCAACATGGATGGAGCTGGAAGGGATTATGCTCAGTGAAATAAGCCAGAGAGAAAAAGAAAAACATTGAATGGTTTCACTTATAGAGGAACGTAGAGAAACCAAATAAGGGATTGGGGGAGAAAGTTACTATAATAAAATAAAAATCAAAACCATCAGGCAAATATAAAGCAGAGATATTCTGTAGGGGAGGAGGAGGGTGAAAGGTCGGGACGGGGTGGGAAAAGCACAAAGAACTATGGTGGTGGTGCACAGGAGAATTTCACGGGGAAATCATACATCATAGTCATGCAAATATGAAGGATGATGTAATAAATACACACAAAAATTAACCCTTGAAAACTGACTATAGAACTAAAGCATCAAAGGGAGGGGAGGGTGGGGAGGGTAAAAACAAAGAGGAAGGGAGCACAATGAACTATGGTAGTGGGCTGTGGGTGATTCGGATGCTGGGACTAACTGATGGGGGCATCCTAATATTACCTAATTAAAAATAAATGAATATGAGGAAACATAAATAAAAAGTTGTATTTCTTACATCCAACTCTGGTTGAGCCAAATTTTATTTGGTTTAGAACAAATGAAAGCAATATTCCTTGTGTCTGGATAATGGCGCAAAAGCACATTCACTGTACATATATTATCTACTTTAATGCTGAAAGCCAGACTCTGGACTTGGTGGGAGTCCCCACATGCTGAGGGAGAGAAGACTCAGTTTCTGGGAGCCTGAGACGGGCTTAGCCCACCTGCTGAAAGCCCGGATGCCCACCAGGCAGGTGCACCCGTCACGGGGCCATCTCTGCCTATGTCAAGTGGCAAAAATCTATGTAAATTGAAAGAGGGACACACTCCAGGTCACGAAGAGTTAATAAGAGACAGAAACAGAGTCAAGAGAAAATATCTCTGTTTCTATTGCCATTTCTGTCCATTTGAAATCTCTTCTCTTAGGTCCTAGGCGTCTGACCCCGATCTTCACCAAAGCAGTGATTGGAGAGCCCTTATTGTTTAATTAGAAAATACGACACTTTTTCTCAAAGAGCTGTCATTACCTAAGCTCCGCGGTCAGAGGACAGCCTTAACTCAAGGGGAAAAAAAACCTGACACAGCTCTCTAATTTAATTGTATTTATTTCCACATTTCTAAAAATAAGATCTCTGCAAAGGGCTTCTGGGCATGCATTCAAACCCTAAACGGGCCCAGCTGATAGCACGCTCCTCCTCAACTTCCTCATTGGCAGCTTTTATTTTTTTAAAATGCTATATTGAGAATTATGTCCACCTCTTTTCCCACCGAAATCCCCAGCTGTCACCTGGCATGGGTAATCTCGGAGGAGAACCTGCGCTGGGCCCCAGGTGCAGCTGGGCCAGGGTCCCCAGGTGCCGCAACACATCTGTGCGCCCTGAAGGTCATGCCCAGGGCTTCTCAGACAGACAGCCCCCAGCCCCACCCACCTGCAAGCATGGGCACCAGCACAGGCCGGAGAAGCCCCCGTCTAGGTAGAGGAAGGTGCTCCATTCAGGAAGCGGAAGTGGTGGTGTAGCGCCAGCAGGCCCGGAGCAGGTGCTCAGTGATTCCAGAAGACGGTCAAGGAGGGGTCCTGGAGCCCTCGGTGACTTTTTCAGGGTTTTATTGTTCTTTATCTCAGAGGCGACCAGGCACATGGCAGGCGGGGGCCGGGGGCCAGGAGGCTGGCAGGCTCCCAGCCCCTGCACATCTTCACTCTCTGGGCTCTCCAGCCTCTCTCTCCCTCTGTCTCTCTCTCTTCTTTCTCTTTCTTCTCTCTCCGCTTGTCTTCTGCTCTGCTGCTCTCCTGGCGTCCTCCTGACGCTGCCCTTCTACGCCCGTGTCTCGGCCCAGGTGCGCCCACTTGCGCGTGCCCACTCAGGCGTGCTGCAGGACTGCGGGCGTCCATGGTCGGCACTGACGGCAGGAGGGCGGAAAAGGCTGACCACTGTTCTCGGACCCTACAGGTTGCTAAACTGACAGGTGGCACCTACTAAACGTGCGCTGCTCTGCTCTGCGCTGTGAGCTTATTCATTCCCGAAAACACATTCCCAAAAACATGGAAATTATCAAGTTTTTCCACCCTCCCCCCATTAGTGTGGTGGCATCTGGAGTAGGGTGTGGTCATGCACTGGTGGGCACATTTGGGCTGAGAGACCGGGCCTATAAGGCGGCAGCGGTAGCAGCAGCAGCAGCACCACCACCACCACCAACCCCACCACCAGCAGCAGCACCACCACCACCAGGACCACCACCACCACCACCATCACCACCACCACCACCACCACCACCACCACCACCACCACCACCACCACCAGCACCACCACCACCAGCACCAGCACCACCAACACCAGCACCATCACCAACAACACCAGCAGCAGCAGCAGCACCAGCACCACCAGCACCTCCATCACCACCACCAGCACCACCACCACCACCACCAGCAGCAGCACCAGCACCACCAGGACCACCACCACCACCACCAGTACCACCACCAGCACCACCACCACCACCACCATCACCACCACCACCACCACCACCATCACCACCACCAGCAGCAGCAGCACCAGCACCACCAGGACCACCACCACCACCACCACCACCAGCAGCAC